>OZ017739.1:282754713-282844713 GCA_963969285.1 Odontomyia ornata | reverse complement strand
AAAGGTCTGAAGGCAAGCGCAATTCGCTATTTTAGTGCCAACTGAAATAATGAATACTTTTCATGGAAACGTTTTAAATGACTTTACTTGAAAGAACTTATAAACCAGACCATTTTTAAGATATTGTAAAATCTTTTTAACAATCCCCTTGAAAAATTATAAAATCGCGACTTGTCTGTCTGTCTATCCGTCCGCCCGTTTGTTCGTGCGTCATAACAAGTTTTCTCGCAAACCACATGAGCTAGAATGAGGAAATTTTCTACGTAGGTCAAAAGTGGTGCCTCTTGAAATTTGCAGGGCAAGAAAATATTTTAAGGTATTTAAGGGGGGTCTCTCCATACAGGCGGGTCTCCCCATACAGGGGGGTGGCATACAATTTTTTTTTATTTCTGTAGCCCTCTAGCAGCCAAGATTCTCAACAGATTCCGTTGAAACTTGAAATTATAAGTTATTAAGGCAAGTTAATTTATTTTGATTATGCAAATCGAATGACAAATAAAACAGTCGAAAATTTACAGCTTAATATTTTTAGCAGCCGATTTCAATAAAAATCGAAATGACGGCCCTCACGTGCTGATTAAACTTTTATGGAAATCTTTTGAAATTAACTATTCGAGCTATTTAAGCCTTTGTGTGGTTACCACTGTGAACTGTGTAAACAGCAGATGCGAGAAGGGCGAAACCGGTATTTATATGTTTACAACAATATGTAATCCATACGCATGCAACTCAATTTAATTAGAAAAATATTTGCGCCCCGATAAAAGGTTTCTAAAAACGAACGTGGCCAGATTTTTTTTATGTTAATAAATACCCATGCGGTACTACGAAAATTGCAGAAAGAAGTTTAGAAGTAGGCAAGCCAAATTCTTTTTCGAAACTTCTTGCTACATACGAGAAATTTACCTTTCCGGCTGGTGCTGCCAACGGGGATTTTTTAATTTAATGTACAATTCCTTTCAATAGAAAAATTTCAAATTTATGCAAGATCGATAACTATTAGGGATATTAACTTACGCAATCAATATGATATTCCTCATGTTGCGCTGTTGACAATGTATTTTTGTAAATTAGGTGAGTTCTTCTCGTAGGCCTGCGATCTAATCCTTTGGCTGATTCCTTTTTGCCGGCTTGGTTAGTCCCGCTACTAAGGGGTCTTCGGGATATGCGTGTCTTTGGGGCTTGGTTATCGTCCCGGATGTGTCCTTTTAAAAATGTTGCTAGTATTCGGGGCTTTTTTATCGTCTCGTACCACTTTTGTAACTTTTTTTTGGGAGGGTTCTTTCGTGTTCTGTATTCACGTACTAGTATGGACCACACGCCAGTCTCAGCAATGTGTTAAGACCTAAGGGTTACTTATTCGTAAAATAAATTTTACGAATTGGTCTATCACAAGCTAGTATGCAATTTATCGTACACGCACGTTCACAGCCAACCACGTTGGGCGCCAGTTAACAAACTTTTTAAGCTTTTAACGAAAAAATATAACTTTATTATTCCTACGGGCAGAGTTTCCTCGTTGCGTTCAAAATTCAAAAATACAATGCAATTTCATCAAATTAGACAATTAAATTCATACTATTAAATAGTTTACGTTGCACTTTCCTAAATGTGGGAAAGTGTTGCACCTGAGCTGGATTCGCAGAATTTTCGCCGGTGTCATAGTTGCATGCTCAGCGTCTCGGTTTTCGTGAATTTGGATTCAGAACGTGTGAATTGCATCGTAATTAAAATTTGCTCGTTAACTTACATATCTGCAAATTGAAAGTTAAGTACAAAACCCTTTTGACATGAACGTAGTTCTGTCTATCCAATTTGCTTGAAATTTAAGAAGAACGATCAAAAATGTTATTTGGCAAACATGGGCATTTGACTGGAAACCTACTGGATATCCCAGTGGGCTACAATTTTTTCCGCTAAAACGATTTTGTGATTTATTTCAAAACACTTTTATAATTTACTTCATTTAATGTTCTGAAAATATGAATTTAGCTCTAGCAAGGCTGACGTTTTGTTGATTTTTGTGTTTTATAGTAAACAATTAAAGTATCACGGAGATCGAACACTTATTTCGTGTTTAGAAAGTATAAAAGCAATAATCGAAGGAAATGTTTTACGATAAAAAAAAAATGTATGTTCTATGGTCTGTATAAGTAGTTTGGTGATTAAGGTTACATAGTTGAATTTTCCGGAGATTTGTTAGCAGTGACCAAGTCGTATAAGCGTTAACAATTTCGGTGCACGTACTAACATGTACTCGTATATTTGCCAAATACGAAAAAGAAAGGGAAGAGCAACTTCGGCGTAGTTGGGTATGGAAAATTGCATGCCAAAATTCAGTCAATAGCAACACGTAGTTGAATTTAAAGTTTCAACTACTAACTATGCCACTCAATTTCACCGTGCTATCCGCCACATCGCGGCATGCATTTTGCCCTATATCTGAGCTCTTTCTTTTTCTCAGTGTCAGAAATCAAGCGAATCACTTCATCTTGTTAACTTCTACACTGATTTCATTATTATGCGTGGTAACCAATCTTAAGCCTAAATTCAGGTATAATCGTAAATAGTAAAATTTAATAAAGCCAAAACATTTATTTAATTCTGAAGTTTGACCACTAAACACTTTATGTGATGTACTTGTAACTAATCTTTCAAATTTCTACTTGTAAAAACTTTCTACTATTTGGTCACATTTCAGAAATTCTTCAAAAATAACTACTTTGTGTGGCGATCCGGTCCTTATTAAAGTGTAAATGTAAAACATAAAACATTTTCAATAAAAAGTACAGGTATAAACTTAAAACATCCATGAAACCAACAACTTAGAACGCCATGTCAAAAATATTGGACTTCTCAAATGCTTTGAACCAAACATTCAATGAGATACAATTGATAGCAAACTTTTCATCATATTTTCTCAGAAATTTTCGTTTTTCAAGGCAAATCATGCTTCACAAAATTTTCCAAATACATATTCTGCATAAGCTCTCCATCAAGGAATTACGTGACTATTGCGTGACTAAAAATAACACTTAATAATTAGGCTCCGAGTATTTTGAAGACGGCTTTTTGAATAAATGCACTTTTGAAAGGAGAAAGATCAAAAAAGATAGGAAAACACATTGAAAACTCTTTCAATTACATCTGTGTCCATGTACAGATGACGATTCTTTGAATATATTTTTAACACCAAGGGAAAAATTAAAACAAAATAAGATAAAACTGTGTGTGTACGTTAAACTAGTAATAGTGGTTCATCAAAAGGTACTGGAGCATTTTTAACTATAGCCAAGGGAGCTTGAGCGCTAGGAACCGCATCAAATGAATTAAACCAGTAAAACAAAAGGAACATGTAGTAATCGAGTAGGTATGGCTCAAAAAGCCAGCGTGCGAGAGTTTGAAAGATGGTTCCCCAGCAAATTCGATATTTGGTTTCAATCCCATCAAATATTTCATGGGTTGGTGATTGCAGCTGCCTTCGTACATTATCACAGTATCACAGAAATGGCGATGTATCGCGTGACGGTTGGCGAATGCACGGTTCCTCATCCAGCCATTGCCTTCTAGAAGTAGCCAAATTAATGCAAGTTGCATGACCCAAATTGTCAGCAACAGCAGAGTAGTTAATGTTGATTGAATGTATTCAAAAAAAAAAAAAAAATGAAGGATGTCAGCTATTCATACTTCTTTCCCTATCATACAATAAAGAAAATTTTAAATGTCGTAAAACAATAAAAGAAAGTATAAATTTGATAAGAAAAACAAAATAGAAGACTCGATTCGTTATTAAATGAGTAAAATACATAATCACTGTTATTACGACAAATAAATAAAATTTTAATTAGAAAAGAACAAGACATATTGCAAACGAAATATCTACATATTTAATTATATCGTTTACATTTGAACGTCATTCAACAGCGCTCGTTGCCGCATGAATCGTCCAACAACAGTCACATTCAATTCAACAATCAAGTCAATCATATAAATCAATTCAATAGGTACTTGGTGCAGAACGCCTTACAAAGTGGGAACATAACGTACTTGCCTGCCAACATCACCATAATCAACAGCATTAAAAATGTACCGAGCACAAGTTCCCACATACTCATTACAAATTCTCCGAGTAACATGGTGACCGCTGCTTCAACGCTGGGCGGCGGAACAGTACCCTTGAAGGTTGCAGCGCTTGCAGAGCCTAACCAAAGCTCGCCACACTACGAACAAACTCCATCATCAACACAAATTCATCGCGGAATCGCACTCACCTCTTCGTCAAGAATTCCAACCCAAACATTACTAGAGTGCAGAGCATCGGTATCAGAAAAACTGGCTTAAATAAACTTAAATTCTACTGTTTCATATTGGATTGCAATTTCAACCCAATCGATTCTTTGGAAGAGTTTCGAAAGCATATGCGTACACATCGGCACAAATGGACCGGGCAGTGTGTTGCTTGTCGGAAGAAAGGATCAAAATAATTCTTATCAATCGATAAAGAATTTTTGCACTTGGTGAATGATCACCTTCCGCAAAAATCGTATGCAAAAACTGCTTCGACCATGGATCAAGAACGATCCTTCCGATTGCTATAAAACCAAAGATATTTGTGAAATGCTCCTGAAAGAGTTCCATTTGGAGAACTTGTGCAAATGTATGGGGCCTGATTGTGTGTTTATAACCAACTCGCAGAAAGATCTACAATTCCATATACAACTTAATCACAGTGGAGATGTTAGTGCCTTGTATTGTTGCTACTGTTTGGAACATTTAATTTCATACCAACGGACTTGTCGATCATATCGGGAAAGTTCACGGAGCGTCACGCTATCAATGCTCGAAATGTTTCTATCGTAGCTGTGCTGCGTATAATGTACAAGCAGCAATTGAACCCATTTTCCCGCTAGTCTACGAGTTCCGCAAGAGACGTACAGTGGAAGATTTAGAATTGCGAAAATGAAAAGAGCCCGTCGGAGAAGAAAGGGGAGTCGAGCTGCAACTGCGAACGCGCGTGGACGCGAGGAGTGCAAGTGTTCTTGGACCGTCTCGCTTATATTTTTTTCATGGGAAGTGCTAATAATTGCATTAAGTATCGAGACTATATGCAAAGTGAATAACTGAATGTGTAAACAACCTGTTAGCGCGCAAGCAGTGATTGATATCGGATGAGTGAAAGTACAGCGATCACCAAGAACAACGGGTTCATTGCAGTGCTCCATTTCGGTGATGTTTGAGAAAAACGTTAGTGTGAATAGCGTTTGCATTATTTTTGCCCGAAATGCTTGCAAAGTCCGACGAAATAAGTGTACGCTCCGTTTGTGGCTGTTTTGTTGCCAATTAACGTAGACAAATCATCTCCACGCGCTTTGCGCTTTAATTGCCATACACATTCGTGAAGTTCGCATGGATGTTGCAACCACTTTTCCTTTCTCATTGGCTACCACGCACTCTATGATTGCTTTCGCAGCCTTGGGACTTCATCGCGTAACAACGGCCGGTGCTAAACGAGGAACGCCCGTGGGGATTTGATGCGTACACTCAAGTCAAGGACGTGACGAATTATGCGCTGGGATTTTTCTTCTCGCACGAGAACTGTATGCAAAATAAGACATTTAAAGGATTATCGGGCGATTTTGAACAAAAGCATTTATGAGACTTCTGTTTATAGTTTTTGATTAAAGCTCTCAAATAGCTCATGAGTAGTATTCGGGAGGTCGAATTAGATCGCATTATTGTCAAGATTTATAGTATAAAACGTGAATTTGTTGTCGTAATCATATGTAAACGTGTCGGAGAAAATAAGTGGACTCGGAAAAAATCGCGAAGTGTTACTATAAATAAAAAAAAGGAAATCAAAATAATAATAATACCAAATTTGCAGGATTTACCCGCCCCGAACACGAGCGCTCGTAACAGGAGGTTGGGGTAAGTACCCTTTCTCTTGTTCAAAAACAAAAAAAAAAAGATTTCCCTTTTGCATGTTTTTATTTTATTTTTGTAAATTGAAAGATTTCAGCCATACATTTGGTGCTTTCACACCTAAACGAAGTTCGTTTTTACTTTTGTCTATATTCGAAGAGCGCGTAAATTAAATCGAATGTATCAGTTAGTATTTAAATATTTTCTCCATCACGGGATAAACGAAAACAGTCAACAGATGTTGATAGAATCCTGTTGACTATATTATACTCAAGTATTATAGTTCGATTAAAAATCCGAAAAAAATAATAAAAAAATGTCAAGATTTTGGAACTTATAAGAGTCTGAATGAGCGTGTTGTTGAATTGAAATTAATGTGTAACGTACTCAAACTTATCAGTTTGTTTTTGTTATCGTATTTGAGAGAAAACAATAAAAGAATGAAAATGTCGAATTAAACTATACTCTTCGGTCTTTCCTTTCTTCCGGCTCTGACCGGGTATAGGACTCAGTACGGTGGCAGGCTGCCCCTAAAACCATGAGCCAGCTGCCGGGTACAACTTAATCCTTCTTGCTTCAGCTGATGTCGCGGGTTGAGTGGCCCAAGCAGAGTGCCTCTTTATGGCATAGAGTTATGCAATCAAATTGTATGATTCTATGGCATAAATTGGTCACCGAGGTACTCCCCTTCTGATGGGAAAGTTCATGCAATTCAAGTTGTATGAGTTTTCCACTCAGAAGAGGAATACCTGGCCACTGCAACAGAATATATATGGATTTATTCCGGTTGGGTGGGTGCGAAGGGGCTCCACCATCACCCGTTTGCCCCTCTTTCATTTGTGGGCCATGAACTTCGTCGGGTAATGACGAGGTTACCCCAAGTCCGCCTTTCTTTTCAGGTTCCCCTTGTTCTCGTAACAAGCTCTAATTCCCTCTGTGGAGTTATCTACAATTTTTGCGACTTCGGTTGCCCCTGGATCTCCAGCAGTCAAATTCGTGAGTGCGAAATTTTTTTTGTAGTGGGTCCTCGTGCTGGGGAAATGAACCCGCCCCACGACACCGCAATGCTAGCCTGCCAGCGCATTCACGCGTCTCCAGACGAGGGCATTCTCGGCAGATACTGACACCTTCTTCTGCCGAGGCAGCAAAACATCGCTGCAGTCCTTCACGGACATATAGAAACTATTCATATTAACTACAAATGGCGCCCAACGTGGGGCCCCGAAATGCCCGGCTGTATCATCAGTCGTGAGCACGAGACAGTCCATCGTCTCTAGGTGTCCCCACAAGGTGTTAGGATTATTGGTGGGTAGGTAACTCCCGAGGGTATTTGCACTAATCTTGCCCCAGCAACTTAGTAACTTCCGGACGTATGCTGTCTTTGGACATCAATATCGTTTGGTCCTGCTTTTGATTTATGCTTTGGTGGTTTACCACCATTGTATAACTAGTAAGGCCAAATGATATTAGAGTCCCTATTTGTGTTCGGAAGTTATTATCCCAACAGCTATTTTGCGGAGGATTCTGATCCGCTCCCCAAACCAGCGGTGCCTAGGTGTCTTAAATTACATGGATTTTGATTTCATGTGATTGGCTGATTAATCCAATCCATGACTATTCATGACAAAACACGCGCTGCTTGTGGATCAGAATTCAACCCTGTGCTGACAAGTTGTAACTTGAGAAAACTTGCGGATGAGGGAACACTTCTGAACCCTGATTCTCATGGTGCCACAAGAGAGTTGTCCCTGAAACACTACAGAAGGAATGTGCCATTGGTGTCCTTGCCTGGGAAGAAGGACGGAATGGAAAGACCGACTATTTTGTTTGATAACTTTTGATATCGTCAATTAGAAAAATTTCTTCATACCTTTTTTTTGCGAGGTTCTGATATAGTTCGCCACTGACGGCCACATCAGAATTTTATAGTTCGCATCCACTCTTTTCACATTTTCTTTCATTATTTATATATATTTATTTAGGTATTTAGTTAGCAAAATTAAATTGCTGATAGCATGTCGACCAAACGCACGCCAGACAAGCGCAGGTTGCGTTCGGAAGCGGGGCCCACGGCATTATGCGTCATCTGCCAGCAGGCGCGAAATGATGGAACGTCCGTACAAACGTTGGCGTGCGGACATGAATCTCATGAAGCCTGTGTGGCCCAGCATTTATTAGTTAGCCGGACTTGCCCTTTATGCCGACAACCAGCCACCTCAGCGGATCGACCTTCCAGCCACCTAGAGCTTCCAGCTGCTCAAGGGGCGGTGCCCAAACCAAAGGACCGGCGGGAGCAGGTTCCAACAGCGGCTGATGAGCCTGACTTAATGGGCCGAGCTGAAGCAGTGCCGCCTGCGGAAGAGCCGAGACCCACTGTGGCTGTGGAGGCGACAGTTTTACAAGACTTCATGGCACTCATAAAGGACCTGACCACCCGGGTAGCCTCGCTGGAAAGCCAGAAGGAGAATCCAGTACCACCTTGGCCAAGAACGCCTCCGATGTGGGATTCGTACCCAAATCCGTGGGATTTTCCGATAGACTCGCGGCGCGATCACGAACGAATCCGGCCCGGTGCGGCAATGAATCCGTTGGCTCCAGTGTACCGACCCCGACTGAGCCAAGCACCGCCACCAACTCAGGCTCCAGTGATTCCGCCAGGCCAACGCATCCATCCACCCGCTACGTATCGGCTGAAGCCGACGCAGATCCCCAGCATCATTCAGGGCTGGAATCTGCATTTCAGCGGGGAACCCAACACTATAACTGTGGAAGTTTTCATTAGTCGGGTGGAGTCGCTGATTGAGCAAATGCTAGCAGGAGACCACACGGCTCTCGCAGGATACTTGCCAATGCTGCTTAGGGGAGCAGCACTTGAGTCATATTGGCGAATACATTCGGCCCCACCATCAATACGCTGGTCACGGTTGAAGGAGGTACTCCGCATGGAATACCCTACGGTCGACATGGACGAATTAGTACTGGACAAGATTCATGCTAGATGGCAGCGTCCGGACGAGTCTTTCCATCAATATCGAGCCGATATCCTTCGGCTGAATGACTAGTTGTCAGAGCTGATGTCTTCTACCCTGCTGCGTTTGCTGAAGCGCAATCTAAGGCCGGAGCTTCGTCGCTATATCGTGAACTCCGATCCACAGAGTATGGAGGCACTGCTGAGAACTGTGCGTCGCCTAGAAGGGTTTGAGGAAGACCTCCGGGACCGGCCCTACTTACTAGCTAAGACGGGTCCTCGACGAGGAATCGCGGAATTGGCCCCAGATTATACCACCATTGATCTGGAGGAAGATTTGGACCAGGACCAGCTTGCTGTAGCAGCAGTGGGAAGTCTTACGACCTGCTGGAATTGCCATCAAACCGGACACCGGTTCATTTCATGCCGAGCAGAGCGTAAGGTTTTCTGCTACGGTTGCGGCAAGCCGGACACATACTTCCCGGACTGCCCTGAATGTGCCGCGCAAAAAAACGGCCGAAGGAGTACCCGACCACCTCAGCGGTACTTGAAGCCCCCGCAGTAGCTCCTCAGCCAGCTGCTCACCCCAATAACCCTGACGCTAACCCACCAGCCATGACCACTATGACTGCGGATGTTCACTCTCTTCCGGAGACCTCGCCAACGACAATATTGAAGCGACCACCGCAGTCACTGCCAGAAGGACCCCGGCAGCCTCAAATACGCACTCTAAAACCTTATCATGTTCGACTGCAGGAATATCGGGTGGCTCGAGAGCAAAAATTTGCTTCCGAAATAGTCACTTCCCGCCCGCGCACGACAAAATGGTCAACCCGTCGTTGGTGGAATTTCCGCAAGAGAGTGCGCACCTGCCGTCAAACCTTAAACTCTTGTAACATCTCGGAGGTTGCTGAGAATGAGATCAGACCTTATCATCCAATTAAAGTGTTGGGCGAGACCGTGTTTGCATTGATCGACACGGGTGCCAGTATTAGTTGTCTTGCCTCGAGCTTTGGCTCGAAGGTGCTCCAAGACTATCCGAACTTGATTAAATCCTGGCGCACTGAAATCAGTACAGCTGATGGCACCAAACACCCTATACGAGGTAAACTAACAACACCCGTGACGTTCAGGGGTCAGACGAAGGATATTACTTTCTACATTATCCCGTCTTTGACTCAGAATGTGTACCTTGGCGTCGATTTCGTCCTTTGCTTTGGACTGGCCTCCGATTTATTCACAGATTTGTCTTTAAATACCAGATATGTCAACGAAATCACTTCTATTCCCGATAGGCATGACCTGACGCCTAACCAACGGCAACGCCTGGAAGCATCCATCGCTGCTTTCCCATCTTACGCTACCCAAGGCCTTGGCCGCACCACCCTAGTCTCACACGCCATCGACGTTGGCGATAGTAAACCGATTAAGTAGAGACACTACGCCATCTCACCGGCCATGGAGAAATCGGTGTATGCGGAGCTGGATAGGATGCTCGAGTTGGGGGTCATAGAGGAGTCCCAAAGTGCCTGGTCATCACCGGTAACCTTGGTGGTGAAGCCAGGTAAAGTCCGCCTCTGTCTTGATGCCCGTAAGGTAAACGCGGCTACCATCAAGGACGCGTACCCTCTTCCACTCATCGATGGAATACTAGGGAGACTGCCGAAAGCCAATTATATCACCAGTCTCGACCTAAAAGACGCCTTTTGGCGAATTCCACTCGATGAGCGGTCGAGGGACAAGACCGCCTTCACAGTGCCTGGACGACCATTATATCAGTTCGTCACAATGCCCTTTGGCCTGTGTAACGCGCCGCAAACGATGACTCGGCTGATGCACAAGGTCATCCGACCTCAACTGAAACACCAAGTGTTCGTGTACCTGGATGATCTGCTACTCATCACGGAAACGTTCGATCAACACCTCCTACTCCTACAAGAAGTAGCCCTGCACATCAGTAAGGCGGGACTCACTATCAACGTACAGAAAAGTAAGTTTGTCATGAAAAAAGTCCGATACCTAGGACATGTCATAGGACATGGCACTATCAAAACGGATCCAGACAAAACTCGTGCGATTGATGAGTTCCCCTTACCAAAAACAGTGAAGCAGCTACGACGTTTCCTTGGTGTGTGCGGTTGGTACCGAAGGTTTGTTCGGAATTACGCAACAGTTTCAGCGCCCCTGTCAGACATGCTGCGGAAAGGAAAGTTTATTTGGACCGAACTCAGCCGAAAGGCATTTGAAGAGCTAAAACAAGCCCTCACATCAGCCCCGGTCTTGCACAGCCCCAACTTCACGAAGCCCTTCTCCATTCTTTGTGACGCAAGTCAACATGGAGTAGGAGCTGTGCTGGTGCAATTGACCGATGAAGGAGAGGAAGCTCCCATCGCCTTCATGTCCAATAAGCTGAATTTGGCCCAAAGAAACTATACTGTGTCCGAGCACGAATGTTTGGCAGTGGTAATGGCTGTAAAGAAATTCCGAGCTTATATCGAGGGTCACCAATTCGAAATCATCACGGACCACGCTTCACTACAATGGTTGATGAACCAGGCAGATTTACATGGACGCCTAGCAAGATGGGCTCTTAAACTGCAAGGGTTCAAGTTTTCCATCAAACATCGGAAAGGGACCCAGAACATCGTACCCGACACCCTCTCTTGAATGTTTTCCCCAGAAGGAGCCGAATTGACAATAAATGACGAGGACCCCACCGAGATAGATTTGGACAGTCCACATTTCGAATCAGACAGCTACAAAGATTTGAGGCAAACCATCGCGACCCAACAATCGCAGCTGCCTGATTTGAAGGTAATAGACGGCTACGTGTATAGACGAAACGAATACGCCACTGGTGATCCATGGCAGGAAGAAGAGTCCTGGAAACTCTGGGTACCGGAGGAAATGACACAACATCTGATCCTCCGCGCACATGACCATCCTTTAAGTGCCCACGGAGGTTACGGTCAGACGTTACGGCGACTCAAGAAATACTTCTTTTGGCCTAAAATGGCATCGCAGGTCAAAGACTACGTGAGCACCTGTGAGACCTGTAAAGGCACCAAAGCGCCCAACCAGCCTCTTCGACCTCCTATGAGTCAACTCAACGTCCCAGAACGCGTATTCCAACGTCTATACATCGATCTACTCGGTCCATATCCTCGGTCTTCCATGGGACACATCGGAGTTATAGTCGTTCTAGACCAGCTTTCAAAATTCCCACTGGTGGAACCTTTCCGTAAATTCACAACTCCATCGATCGTGAAATTCTTAGAGAACCGGGTATTCCATGTGTTCGGGGTTCCAGAGAGTGTGTACTCAGACAACGGAGTACAGTTCCGGTCTCGGCAGTTTAAGGGCCTACTTGAGCAGTATGGCGTTGAACACCAACTGACGCCCATATACTCTCCTCAGTCTAACGCCTCCGAACGGTTGAACCGCACCCTATTGGCCGCGATCCGTTCCTACGTCCACCCATCTCAAAAGGATTGGGACCGGCGATTGTCTGCCATCACATGCGCCCTGCGATCCTCGTATCATTCCGTCACTGGTGTCGCCCCTTACTTTGCCGCCTTTGGACAGCACATGATTTGCCACGGTAAATCATACCGGCTGTTACGGCAACTAAAGTGTTTGGGAGACCCCATCGTTGCGCTAGAGCCCCACGAACGTCTAGGAGACCTCCGCCAACAAATCGGACGGAAGATTAAGGCCGCAGGAAGTGAAAATGAGGCGCAGTACAATCTCAGGTCATGATCTGCTAATTTCAAAGAAGGAGATGAAGTTTTCCGGCGCAATTTCCGCCAAAGTGACGCCGCGGGGCATTACAACGCCAAGCTGGACAGGCGATTCTTGAAAAGCCGCATAAAGAAGGTAATGGGACCTAACCGTTACCTGATAACGAACCCATCGGGAAAAGAAGTGGGGATATACCACGCGAAAGACCTGCGCCGATAGATAATTAGTCACGTCTGTTTGGTCCGTCCGCATATATTTTCAAAAACGCGCAAGGGTTGTATACTTCCGGCCAAACATAAACATAAGTCAGTCCGTCCGTCTGTCAATTGTGTTTTTCTTTTATTGTTCGTCATTTCTAGTCCCGACGCCGAAGACAACCCATGGTACACAGAAAGATCCTTCAGCTCCTTTTTCGCAATCCGCATCGCCTTGGGATCGCGAGAAAATTAGCTGCCCTGTAGTAATCGAGTAGGTATGGCTCAAAAAGCCAGCGTGCGAGAGTTTGAAAGATGGTTCCCCAGCAAATTCGATATTTGGTTTCAATCCCATCAAATATTTCATGGGTTGGTGATTGCAGCTGCCTTCGTACATTATCACGGTATCACAGAAATGGCGATGTATCGCGTGACGGTTGGCGAATGCACGGTTCCTCATCCAGCCATTGCCTTCTAGAAGTAGCCAAATTAATGCAAGTTGCATGACCCAAATTGTCAGCAACAGCAGAGTAGTTAATGTTGATTGAATGTATTCAAAAAAAAAAAAAAAAAATGAAGGATGTCAGCTATTCATACTTCTTTCCCTATCATACAATAAAGAAAATTTTAAATGTCGTAAAACAATAAAAGAAAGTATAAATTTGATAAGAAAAACAAAATAGAAGACTCGATTCGTTATTAAATGAGTGAAATACATAATCACTGTTATTACGAGCACCTGTGAGACCTAAATGAGATAAATAAAATTTTAATTAGAAAAGAACAAGACATATTGCAAACGAAATATCTACATATTTAATTATATCGTTTACATTTGAACGTCATTCAACAGCGCTCGTTGCCGCATGAATCGTCCAACAACAGTCACATTCAATTCAACAATCAAGTCAATCATATAAATCAATTCAATAGGTACTTGGTGCAGAACGCCTTACAAAGTGGGAACATAACGTACTTGCCTGCCAACATCACCATAATCAACAGCATTAAAAATGTACCGAGCACAAGTTCCCACATACTCATTACAAATTCTCCGAGTAACATGGTGACCGCTGCTTCAACGCTGGGCGGCGGAACAGTACCCTTGAAGGTTGCAGCGCTTGCAGAGCCTAACCAAAGCTCGCCACACTACGAACAAACCCCATCATCAACACAAATTCATCGCGGAATCGCACTCACCTCTTCGTCAAGAATTCCAACCCAAACATTACTAGAGTGCAGAGCATTGGTATCGGAAAAACTGGCTTAAATAAACTTAAATTCTACTGTTTCGTATTGGATTGCAATTTCAACCCAATCGATTCTTTGGAAGAGTTTCGAAAGCATATGCGTACACATCGGCACAAATGGACCGGACAGTGTGTTGCTTGTCGGAAGAAAGGATCAAAATAATTCTTATCAATCGATAAAGAATTTTTGCACTTGGTGAATGATCACCTTCCGCAAAAATCGTATGCAAAAACTGCTTCGACCATGGATCAAGAACGATCCTTCCGATTGCTATAAAACCAAAGATATTTGTGAAATGCTCCTGAAAGAGTTCCATTTGGAGAACTTGTGCAAATGTATGGGGCCTGATTGTGTGTTTACAACCAACTCGCAGAAAGATCTACAATTCCATATACAACTTAATCACAGTGAAGATGTGTAATGATTTTCAACATTTTAAGTTCGAAACGCGGAACCGACCTCTCATCGGTTCTAGACGTTAAGTCTGAGTTGTGCCAACGGATGGTACGAACAGGTCAACCAATCCGTGCACCGTAACCCATTCACGCGGTGGCTGCTTGTCGGCCAGCTAGTTCGGAGAGGATTTCGGTCGCGGGTCTCCGAATGGGTTACGCTCAATTACAATATTTTCAGCCACCTGGACATGCCCGTTTTCAAAACGCGTTATCAAACAAAACCATACGGAGAAGAACCTACTTTACGTTACTCCGTATTTCTTCATTGGCCAGTCAAAGTCCACAAATCTAATTTCCGTTTCGCGTTCCCGAATTATACCGACGCGGTACCGAAAAGCATACTACTCTAACTCAACCCGACGAAAACTACTCTAAATAAAATGACAAAACAACAAAGGTACCGCGTACCGCGCGCGACGCGAAACCGACCTCAGCGGATTTGGCGAAACCCTACCCTCGCGACGACATACCTACCCTGCACTCTCTCTTCCCACTGAAAAAGAAGAAACGCTGAAAAGGAAAGTCGTGGTTATCTTAGCAATTCATTTTAATATTCATTAAAATGTAGGTTTATATGTATATATGCATAAACAAACTTAAAAACAATAATTTCAATAGTTTCTTTGCGATTCACTATAAATCGGATTTGTTCAAAGAAAAACAGGTCAAAGCTACGTTAGACTCTTGCAAAGTAATTAGAATAATAATACTAATAATAATAAATAAGATAATAAGATAATTGAACAAATAACAAATAATTCTTAAAAAATTTTTAATATTTTAACTTAACATCTAAAGAATGACTTCGTAGTATTTGACAATATATTTATCATAGCCCAGTCATATTAGGTAAAATAAGGGGTCAACCTCGGAATAAACGATAATAAGCTGCAAATTGGTATGAGCCTTTGTTTTGTCATTCTAAATGTTGTCTCAAAAGTCACAATCGTTATCGTGTCCGCGTCTCAAGATATTCAAGGTCAAAGGTCACAAAAATCGGTTTTTCGCGAATATCTGGCTTCCTATCGGTTAAATGAGATTTGCATTTATTATAAAAGTTGTAGGCTATAAAATTCCCTACAACTTTTGTTTAAACTTTTTTTTCATACGACCAACCGTTTTGAAGGTAGAGCGCGAAGAGTGCACATCGTACAGTCATATACGGCCTAATGCAAGGTCAAGCGTGAGTTATGGTTATCATTACGTTATGAAGTCAATTATTTACTTGGAAATTATAATTATTAAACAATGCCTATTATTTATGTACTAACTATTAATTATTTATATTTAATTAAAGTAAGTAACTTGATTATTTATATATAATTATTTTTGCAATTGCAAAATATTACGTTTAGTAGTTCGGCTGGTGCTGGAGGTAATGACTTTCGTATGGGCTCCAGGATTTCATTTTCAAGCATCCAGCCCCATTCTTTATGTTTATACTTAAATAGTTAAATATGAATAATTATATATAAATAATCAAGTTACTTACTTTAATTAAATATAAATAATTAATAGTTAGTACATAAATAATAGGCATTGTTTAATAATTATAATTTCCAAGTAAATAATTGACTTTATAACGTACTGATAACCATAACTCACGCTTGACCTTGCATTAGGCCGTATATGACTGTACGATGTGCACTCTTCGCGCTCTACCTTCAAAACGGTTGGTCGTATGAAAAAAAAGTTTAAACAAAAGTTGTAGGGAATTTTATAGCCTACAACTTTTATAATAAATGCAAATCTCATTTAACCGATAGGAAGCCAGATATTCGCGAAAAACCGATTTTTGTGACCTTTGACCTTGAATATCTTGAGACGCGGACACGATAACGATTTAGACTTTTGAGACAACATTTAGAATGACAAAACAAAGGTTCATACCAATTTGCAGCTTATTATCTTTCATTCCGAGGTGAAAGCCCTAATATGACTGGGCTATCATATTTATACGGCCGGTAGGAAATCAAAAATGACTTGTTTAAGTTAATGTAAAGGTTGAAAGGCATTTGTAGGCGCAGTACAGTCTATAAAAAAAATGGACGCATATGGTAAGGAATTGATTAGGAAATGAAGACAACCATCGCTCTATCTATATTGTTTAAACTCCCTGGATTTTGTACTTATGTCGAATATTCGTGCTCATTTAAGCAAGGAGAGTTATACATTTAATATATTAACCGAACCCGAGCTTCTAGCATCGCAATATTGAAAAATTTACAACAGGCCGGTCATGTCGAGCGTATGCGGGAAGCTAGGATACCTAGTAAAGTGATGAAGGGGCGCATGAAATTCACCGGGCACAAGAACGGCCACGCAAATGATAGGAGGACTCAGTTGACGCTGATAGAAAAATATGGCTACGAAATTAAACTGGCGGCCGTGATCAATGGATCGAGAAGACTATCCTAGATTTAGACTTTAGCGCCACCGAAGATGTAGCAGGACTCTTTACGGAAAACAAGGACTAAACAAAAAGATTTCGGTTTCCAGAGAAGTACAAAGCTACTTTTCAATGCAACAGGGAACTGAAACAAGGGCTCAAAAGCTGGATCAGAAGAAACATGATCATTTGAGAGCATACATCGGTGACTTGAACGCAACTTTAATCCACTGGCTCACAAATAACAAAGTATTGGACTCCAAAGCATAAAATCGCGCAACTTGTAACGCAATGGTCAAATTGCTTCTCACCAATGAAAGCGTTGAAGACTAGAGCCCAAAGAAAAACATATAAAGAGGAACCGAGGAAATAACGGAGCCACTCAATAGAAGCTGGTAGCAGATCCTTGCTAGTCCGAAAGGTAGGTGGTGACAACTCCTTGAGTTAACAAGTTAACGTTTACTATAGATAATCATATAATAGACTCCTATACTAATCTAAATTGAATCTTTACATCGAGTTTCGTAATTTCGCTTCTAATTTATTGCCTGATTTTTCAATCAGAGCCCCTCACAGCTCATAACTCGGACAGAAAAACCAATATACACAATTTGAGCTTTGACTTGCGAACCAATGCACCAGACGAGTCCTCCACTAACTATTTGGACTGTATAAAGATGATGAAACACCTAAATCAAATGGTGGAGGTATTATTGAAACCCAATTTAAAAGTGATTGTCAAAGATGTCCAACAACAATGTTCGGAAAGGCTAGTCTGAGTACCCAAAAATATTATATCCGGTATATCGCACTGTAAACTATCCTCACAAATGGCAAGTCGTCAGATCTTCATGAATATCGAGTGGCATTTATCGTGGACAAGAAATTTTAGAAAAAAATGTTCGCAAAGACTACTCTAAATGACCTAAACATATTATATCCAAGGTATCTTATTGTAAACGATCTTCCAAAGTGGAAAGTCTTCAGGTGTTTATGAATATCGAGTGGCATTTATCGTGGACAAGGAATTTAAAAAAAAATGTTCACCACCTTCCTTTTTTGCAACATTAAATTTTTGACATGTCATGTAATTTATATCAACTTTAAGTTAATACTCTATAGATAATAGACGTTAGAATTATTAATAGAAATATGAAGGTACTTTGGAAATCGTATTATTTCATAATAATTGCCGTGTAATGCTTTTTTAACTAAAGCAACTTTTTGCTTGTCCTACCTTAAATTTATTCCCGTGAAATTAATTCTACCTTCACGTCTTATCGAAAACTACCTGCTAGATTCTCGCTAGGCCGTTTCTATTACAACTAACATAAAAAAAATTTCGCCAATTTGTGCATAATGATTTCCTATTTCCTACTCGCTGATTTCTCTTCCATTCGTTGAGTGTAACTCCTTTCGATATAAAATAAATTTGGATGACTAGCTCTGCTGTTGCCAAAATTGCTATTATCAGGGAGTAGACCGATAAGATGAATGATAACCCCATTTCATATTGATCGAACACCTCGCTGCAATCGTCTGGTAGCAGGATATGCACTCCGAAAATGTGGAATAGCAACAATGGATGGCACACCGCGGTCAAGGTTAAATTGGCAGCCAACGACAGAGCAAGAATAGCAAAAATTAAGCCAAAGAGATAGTACCTGTGATTTGCTTTTGAAATACAACAATCCAATATAAAACTGTGATGATCAAAGCGTAATGCGGTCGCTTGGCATATTACACAGTTGTTACTCGGCCGATTGCCAACATAATCACTTTCGTCGGAGCCTTCGCCTTTTTCAATCAAGACTGCTGATGATTCTCCGTCATTATCTGAATCCCCCTTTCCGTTTTCTGATTGCAACAAGCAATTTTCCCGACACTTACGTTTCACTTTATAAATACAGAAGAAGGTTAAGACCACGAACAAGAACAGCACAGCATTCTCCTCCGGTAAGATTTCCAGCAATTCTCCACTGGATACAGTCATCGGCTTGGAAATGGATACAGGGGGTAACCTTCCCGTTGAAGTAGGAAATGCAGATTGTGTAGCTCTTCAATCCTGTAAACATCTAGATCAATATCCCATCGTATAATATTTTAATCGTACCTTTTTTTTCTTTTTTTGTTTCTCGACCTCAATCGTCGGACCTATGAAATATTCGCCAGACTGCTCCAGTAAACACCAGAACTTGTGCAACTATCGAATCCACTTTGCACGTGAGGGTTAGTCGCCACTTTGAAGGTTATATGACGACTGACACTTCCAACCAGTTTCCATTTTTCCCTCTATTCTATGTTTTGGATGGCAACTGTGGGAGGCATTGCCAGATAGATATGCTTCGAAATGCGTCGGTGTTTAATTAATTTTAGTTTTCAAATATTTATATCCACAGATATAAATATTTGGAAAAAATATTTTCTGCGCAATGATATCCGCACGAAAGATGAAGTCCGCTTACACCTCGAAGTCATGCATATCTGGCCGGTTGCCAGGGTTCGGGATCGGAATCACTTCGATTCCCGGGCGTAGGCGTCACATTACACATTCCCCCCCCCAAAATCGAAGTAACTCCGATCCGTCTCCTATGTAAAAGGTCTTGGTTGGGGCCGTGGCGGGTCGAAGGTCGATTTAGAGGAATAGGCTACAACAATTTCAGTGAAGACTCGATAGTGGCTATACAGTAGGGAGTCAGGTGTTACTCGGAGGTCTTCGTACAGGCAGAGATTTAGGTACGCCATGGGTTTTTTTTTCCGCCGGAAATAGTTGCCCTTCATCGTCGAAGGTCTTTTGCATGGTAAATTCCGAGGGTTTTACCAGCCATGTCCGCGATGAGGTATCGGGTGGGGCTTATTACTTGTAGGACTCGACACTTCACGAATTTGTTGTCTAGTTTGGCATTGTAATGTCGGGTGGCATCGCTCTGCCGGAAGTTTCGACGATATATTTCGTCACCTGCCTTAAAGCCAGAAGGATGAGATCGCAAGTTGTACCGCTCCTCTCCCATCCGTCTACTTTCTTCAATCTTCTCCCGCAGTTGATCTCGCAGAAGTTGGAGCTTTTCGTGCGGTTCCAGAACCACGATTGGGTCCTCTAGCAATTTCAGTTGCCGCAATAGCCGGTAAGCGCACCCATGACCGATCATGTACTGGCCGAACAATGCGAAATACGGCGAAAAGCCGGTAGTGGCGTGGTACGACGAGCGCAGCGCACTAGTGATGGTGGACAATTTGCGATCCCAGTCCTTCTAATTCGGGTGGACATAGGCGCGAATGGCCGCTATGAGCGTACGGTTCAGTCGTTCGGATGCGTTGGCTTGTGGTGAATAGACGGCGGTTCGTTGGTGGATGATACCGTATTTGGACATTAGGTCTCGGAACTTGCTGGAGGTGAACTGGACCCCATTGTCGGAGACAAGTTTCTCCGGAACTCCAAACATGTGAAAGACTCGGTTCTCCAAGAAGCTGATTATAGGTCCAGTGTGCATGTTACGTAGTGGTTCTATGATAGGGAATTTCGAGAGCTGGTCCAGGACCACGACAGCTCCCGTGTGACCAGAAGCAGACCGAGGGTAGGGACCGATAAGATCAATGTACAAGCGTTGGAACACGCGTTCGGGGACCTCAACCTTACCCATGGGAGGCCGAAGAATGGTGTTGGGCGCTTTAGTGCACTTGCATAGCTCACAGGAGGCTACGTACGCTTTTATCTGTTGTGCCATCTTAGGCCAAAAGAAACAGGTTTTCAACCGCCTAAGTGTACGACCATATCCGCCGTGCGCACTTGATGGGTGGTCATGAGCCCGTCTGATAAGATCAGTGGTTAATTCTTCGGGCACCCACAACTTCCACTGTTCTTCTTCTTGTATGAGGTCTCCGGATGCGTGTCCCATCCGCTTATAAATAAATCCATCCGTCAACCGCAGTTCAGGAAGCTGGGGCAGTTGATTCTGGACAGTGTGAATCAGTTGGGTGTAGTTTGTTGACTTGAAGGCAGGATGGTCCAGATCGATCAATTGGGGACTGTCGTCCTCCTGGACCAACTCGGCTCCTTCAGGGGCGAACATTCTGGATAAGGTGTCGGGGACTACATGCTGGCTTCGTTTTCGGTGGCGGATTGTGAAGTCAAATGCCTGTAGTTTCAGTGCCCACCTGGCCAATCTGCCGTTGAGATCAGTCTGGCTCATTAGCCATTTCAGAGAAGCGTGGTCCGTAACGATTTCAAAGGTGTGTCCCTCCACATAGGCTCGGAAGCGTTTCACTGCCAACACGGCAGCTAGACATTCCTGCTCGGAAACCGTGTAATTTCGCTGGGCTGGGTTCAACTTGTGAGACATGAAGGCTATAGGTCTCTCCTCGCCGTCTTGTGCAACCTGGACTAAGACTGCTCCCACCCCATGCTGACTCGCGTCACAATGGATTGAGAACGGTTGGTCAAAGTCCGGGCTGTGCAGTACGGGGGCTGTAGTCAGACTCTTCTTTAGCTCTTCAAAGGCTCGCAAGCTGGGCTCCTCCCAGACGAATTTACGTCCCTTACGCAGCATGTTGGTCAAAGGAGTGGTTATGGTGGCATAGTCATGTACAAAACGCTGGTACCATCCGCATAAGCCTAAGAATCGTCGTAATTGTTTGGTGGTCTTGGGTAATGGAAAAACGTCAATCGCTTGAGTCTTTTCCGGATCGGTCTTGATATGGCCATGCCCAATGATGTGACCTAAATACTTCACCTCCGTCATCACGAACTGACTCTTCCGTATGTTGATGGTTAATCTTGCCCTCCGGATGTGTAGAGCCACCTCCTGAAACAGGTCGATGTGTTCGTCAAAGGTCTCGGTTATAAGCAACAGATCGTCCAAGTAAACGAAAACTTGGTGCCG
Source organism: Odontomyia ornata (assembly GCA_963969285.1). Taxonomy (NCBI): domain Eukaryota; kingdom Metazoa; phylum Arthropoda; class Insecta; order Diptera; family Stratiomyidae; genus Odontomyia; species Odontomyia ornata. The sequence goes on along the minus strand of OZ017739.1, from coordinate 282,822,913 downwards.
CAAATGAGGTGGTATCACCTTACCCATAAGGCATGTCATTGTTTGGGGGGCATTACACAATCCGAATGGCATGGTCACGAATTGATAAAGGGGCCGACCAGGGACTGTGAAGGCTGTTTTCTCCTTTGAACCGGGGTCTAAAGGAATTTGCCAGAAGGCGTCCTTGAGGTCTAAGCTCGTGATGAAGTGGGCTTTAGGCAACCGACTCAAAATGCCTTCAATCAACGGTAGAGGGTATGCGTCCTTGACTGTGACGGCGTTCAAGCGTCTGGCATCTAAGCATAACCGGACCTTGTTCGGCTTGACAACTAAGGTGACTGGGGAAGCCCATGCGCTCTGTGATTCTTCGATTACGCCTAATGCTAGCATTCGATCCACTTCGGCATATAACGATTTTTCCTTCGCCGGAGATATGGCAAAATATCTCTGTTTTATGGGCTTAGCATCCCCCACATCTATAGTGTGGAACACCAGGGCAGTTCTCCCGAGACCTTCCTTCTCATGCGATGGAAAAGCCGATATAGCCGAGTCAAGACGCAGTTGCTGATTTACATCCAGTGTATATCGTAATAAGTGAGTGGGTTGAGATTGGTCAGGAACGGTGGTGACGGACTCCAGGGTCGTACCGGAGAATAGTGCCGGGGCCAAGTTAAATTTTCGAACGAAATCCACTCCTAGATAAAGATTCTGGGTTAACTGAGGTATGATGAAAAATTTCATAGGTTTAGTTACTCCTTTAAAGGTGACATCCGTCATAATTTTTCCCACTACAGAGTGACGAGTTCCGTCCGCCGTGCTTAACCAGGAGGTGAAATTACGGATTTGGGCCGCGTGCATTGCCAGTACCTCCCCTGCAAAATCGGCAGATATGCAATTCACGCTGGCTCCCGTATCGACTAAGCCTGACACTCGTTTCTGCAGGAGGTGTACTGACGCATATGGCCGAACGTCATCCCTCAATAATTCGTCTAAGTGTATGTCCTTCAGCACCTTCCTTGACTGCCTGACCTTTCTCCAGAAGCTCCGCATCCGACGCGTGGCTCGCTTTCTTTGCGGTGGGACAGTTGTAGCCAACTCCTCATGGAAGATGCGCTGTCGAGTAGCCAAATAATTCCGCAGCCTGACATGAAAAGGTTTTACATGCCAAGGAACTTTCGCCTCGCTATCATTTCCCTGCGCGTTGGCCTCGGCGAAGGATGGCGTCGGTTGTGGAACTTCGGGAGAACTGTGTTTAACGGTGCGAGTCAGCAGAATTGGAGTCATGTCGGGAGCTGGGTCATAGCTAGTGATGGGGTCTGGATTGGTTCGTCCGGGGTTTAGGAGTGCCGACGGGTGGTCGCGGGACTCGGTGGCAAGTTTTTTCGCCCTTTGCAATTAGCACAGTCAGGTGCGTATGTGTCGGCCTTCCCGCATCGGTAGCAGAAAAGCGTTGGCTCCGCTGGACATGCATAGAACCGATGTCCCGGTTGTCGGCAGTTCCAACAGACCGTCGGGCTTGTAATTGCTTCCAGTGAGGGTCGATCAGTCAAGGCTGGGTCCTCAAGCTCCGGTGGGGCTCCACTCCTCGGTACTGGTACTGGATCAGCAAGCAGGTGGTCTGCTGCCATCAACTCCGCGGTGTGATGATTTCGGGGATTTGGTCCTATTATGCGAGGTTGTGGACGGAAGGTACCTCGCCGCTCATCCAAGTGTTCTTGCATACGGGCATGGAGGCGCAATCCCTGTATGGTGTTGATGGGAAAATGCAGAAGGCTGTTCTGGAGATCCCAGCGCATATTCTCTCTGATGATTTCTACCAGTTCGTCCTCGGGCATGGTTGTTCGCAAGCGAGTGCTCAATCTCACTATACTTGTGTAGTACTGGTCGAACGGTTCGTGAGCGCCTTGTTTCCGTTTCTTTATTTGCTCCCTTAGCTCTCTCTCAGTGAAGCCATCCTCAAATCGATTGCGGAAAGCTGCACTGAAAGAGTGCCAAGTGGGACGTGGCGTTGATTCTTTAAAGCTCCAGTACCAGTCGGCAGCGTCGCCGCTGAACAAAAGATGTGCATGCTGGAGGAAGGCCGAGGAATCACCTTCCAGGGTGCTGGATACTAACGCCTGAATCCGGAAAAGGAACCGGTCCGCTAATATCATATCGTTGAACCCTGTAAAGTTCAGGCGCCAACTCTCCATGATACGAGGCGTCGGGTCTCGAAAAGGTGTCAATGCGTTCCCGGGGGGAATCACATCCTCGGTTGACCTGTTGTACTGAACTGCCTCGGGGGCTAGGGGTACCAACGGAGGTCCGGTGCTGTATCGTGGTCTATATTCGGGAGCTCTGGGATCCATTCCCGAGTTCCTTGGAGGTGGGGCCCATTGCTCGGATGGTCGAGAGTGGGGCATAGCCACACTGGGATTGGGCTCCCAGCCAAGCGGAGTTCTCACGCGGCTGGGTGGTTGGCTCATAGGGAGATTCTGGAGCTTTCCCTCCAGGTTGCCAATCCTCTACGACATATTTCTCATCAACGCCACGAGGGTGTCAATGGAGTGGGCGGAAGGCATGGGGGTCACCTCGGACACGACACTTGCGGCCGGAACTTCACCGCCTACGGCTCCTTGCAGGTCTAAAAGTGGTTGTGACGGTTCGGCTTCTGGAACTCCTTTCGCCACTGCTCCACGCGTTGGTAGGGGCGTTCCGAGGGGGACGTCTACGGCAGACCGATCGATGGGTCGCCGGCATAAGGGACACAGCTCGGACGTGAGGAGGAGCTGTTGGACACAGGCAAGATGGAATAGATGTCCACAATCCAATCGTACGCTGTGTACCCCCTCCACTACGTCCTCGAAACAGATCCCGCAGTTCGCGGGTTGGACCGTTTTGGACCGGGTCCACCGCTTATCGGGAGTCCGCTTCGTTGCCATTTTTGGTTCTGTCTTGTTTTGCTGGGTGGTAGAAGTACGCTTTTTTTTTTTTTACAAAAAAAAAAAGAAAAGAAAAGGTTAACCCTAATATAAATATAAAAAAAACCTAAAAATAAATTCGTGGCCAATAGTGGCGAGCTATATGGTAAGTGGGAGAAAAAAAATGTATTTAAAGTATACTTTCCTTTTCAGTGGTCGATTCCTTCAACGGTAAAGGAGAGTGCGTGGTAATCAGCCGAAGAAAGGGTGCTTTCGGTCGATTTACTAAATTTAAACCCCTACCCACATACATTACAAAACGTTTCTAATCTACGTTAAATGACTCGACGTGACAAGTGGTATAGCTACCGTAACAGCTTAGTACGCGGTCAAAACTCCCAACGCGTGGAAGCATTCCGGGCTTCGCAACTCCAGCATACGCCACCGAACGTTGAACCGATACCACTCGTCTATCACGCATACGAAATAATTAGAATCCTTCCTCGACATAAAGGCAAGGTAGCCTTCTATTTTCTTGAGAATCCATGCTGATATGTAAACCCATCAGGCTGGCTGTTCCATCAAGAAAATAGAAGGTCCTTACAGGGGTTAACCTGGGACAACACATCGGAAGGATTCTGTCGCGAAAAAAAAAATCAAACAAAGGAGAGCGGAAGCTACAACTCACGTGAAGCGACTACTAGTGTTTATCACACAACTCCACTGCTCCTGATAGTGGGACTCGAGTACCAAAGTACCTTACATCCTCCGTAAAGGACCAACTCGTCAGAAGAACGCGAAGTTCTTTCCCCCTTAGGATGTTTTAGGCCCCACGTTGGGCGCCATTTGTAATGATTTTCAACATTTTAAGTTCGAAACGCGGAACCGACCTCTCATCGGTTCTAGACGTTAAGTCTGAGTAGTGCCAACGGATGGTACCAACGGGTCAACCAATCCGTGCACCGTAACCCATTCACGCGGTGGCTGCTTGTCGGCCAGCTAGTTCGGAGAGGATTTCGGTCGCGGGTCTCCGAATGGGTTATGCTCAATTACAATATTTTCAGCCACCTGAACATGCCCGTTTTCAAAACGCGTTATCAAACAAAACCATACGGAGAAGAACCTACTTTACGTTACTCCGTATTTCTTCATTAACCAGTCAAAGTCCACAAATCTAATTTCTGTTTCGCGTTCCCGAATTATACCGACGCGGTACCGAAAAGCATACTACTCTAACTCAACCTGACGAAAACTACTCTAAATAAAATGACAAAACAACAAAGGTACCGCGTACCGCGCGCGACGCGAAACCGACCTCAGCGGATTTGGCGAAACCCTACCCTCGCGACGACATACCTACCCTGCACTCTCTCTTCCCACTGAAAAAGAAGAAACGCTGAAAAGGAAAGTCGTGGTTATCTTAGCAATTCATTTTAATATTCATTAAAATGTAGGTTTATATGTATATATGCATAAACAAACTTAAAAACAATAATTTCAATAGTTTCTTTGCGATTCACTATAAATCGGATTTGTTCAAAGAAAAACAGGTCAAAGCTACGTTAGACTCTTGCAAAGTAATTAGAATAATAATACTAATAATAATAATTAAGATAATAAGATAATTGAACAAATAACAAATAATTCTTAAAAAATTTTTAATATTTTAACTTAACATCTAAAGAATGACTTCGTAGTATTTGACAATATATTTATCATATTTATACGGCCGGTAGGAAATCAGAAATGACTTGTTTAAGTTAATGTAAAGGTTGAAAGGCATTTGTAGGCGCAGTACAGTCTATAAAAAAAATGGACGCATATGGTAAGGAATTGATTAGGAAATGAAGACAACCATCGCTCTATCTATATTGTTTAAACTCCCTGGATTTTGTACTTATGTCGAATATTCGTGCTCATTTAAGCAAGGAGAGTTATACATTTAATATATTAACCGAACCCGAGCTTCTAGCATCGCAATATTGAAAAATTTACAACAGGCCGGTCATGTCGAGCGTATGCGGGAAGCTAGGATACCTAGGAAAGTGATGAAGGGGCGCATGAAATTCGCCGGGCACAAGAACGGCTACGCAAATGATAGGAGGACTCAGTTGACGCTGATAGAAAAATATGGCTACGAAATTAAACTGGCGGCCGTGATCAATGGATCGAGAAGACTATCCCAGATTTAGACTTTAGCGCCACCGAAGATGTAGCAGGACTCTTTACGGAAAACAAGGACTAAAAAAAAAGATTTCGGTTTCCAGAGAAGTACAAAGCTACTTTTTAATGCAACAGGGAACTGAAACAAGGGCTCAAAAGCTGGATCAGAAGAAACATGATCATTTGAGAGCATACATCGGTGACTTGAACGCAACTTTAATCCACTGGCTCACAAATAACAAAGTATTGGACTCCAAAGCATAAAATCGCGCAACTTGTAACGCAATGGTCAAATTGCTTCTCACCAATGAAAGCGTTGAAGACTAGAGCCCAAAGAAAAACATATAAAGAGGAACCGAGGAAATAACGGAGCCACTCAATAGAAGCTGGTAGCAGATCCTTGCTAGTCCGAAAGGTAGGTGGTGACAACTCCTTGAGTTAACAAGTTAACGTTTACTATAGATAATCATATAATAGACTCCTATACTAATCTAAATTGAATCTTTACATCGAGTTTCGTAATTTCGCTTCTAATTTATTGCCTGATTTTTCAATCAGAGCCCCTCACAGCTCATAGCTCGGACAGAAAAACCAATATACACAATTTGAGCTTTGACTTGCGAACCAATGCACCAGACGAGTCCTCCACTAACTATTTGGACTGTATAAAGATGATGAAACACCTAAATCAAATGGTGGAGGCATTATTGAAACCCAATTTGAAAGTGATTGTCAAAGATGTCCAACAACAATGTTCGGAAAGGCTAGTCTGAGTACCCAAAAATATTATATCCGGTATATCTCACTGTAAACTATCCTCACAAATGGCAAGTCGTCAGATCTTCATGAATATCGAGTGGCATTTATCGTGGACAAGAAATTTTAGAAAAAAATGTTCGCAAAGACTACTCTAAATGACCTAAACATATTATATCCAAGGTATCTTATTGTAAACGATCTTCCAAAGTGGAAAGTCTTCAGGTGTTTATGAATATCGAGTGGCATTTATCGTGGACAAGGAATTTAAAAAAAAATGTTCACCACCTTCCTTTTTTGCAACATTAAATTTTTGACATATCATGTAATTTATATCAACTTTAAGTTAATACTCTATAGATAATAGACGTTAGAATTATTAATAGAAATATGAAGGTACTTTGGAAATCGTATTATTTCATAATAATTGCCGTGTAATGCTTTTTTAACTAAAGCAACTTTTTGCTTGTCCTACCTTAAATTTATTCCCGTGAAATTAATTCTACCTTCACGTCTTATCGAAAACTACCTGCTAGATTCTCGCTAGGCCGTTTCTATTACAACTAACATATTACAACTAACATAAAAAAAATTTCGCCAATTTGTGCATAATGATTTCCTATTTCCTACTCGCTGATTTCTCTTCCATTCGTTGAGTGTAACTCCTTTCGATATAAAATAAATTTGGATGACTAGCTCTGCTGTTGCCAAAATTGCTATTATCAGGGAGTAGACCGATAAGATGAATGATAACCCCATCTCATATTGATCGAACACCTCGCTGCAATCGTCTGGTAGCAGGATATGCACTCCGAAAATGTAGAATAGCAACAATGGATGGCACACCGCGGTCAAGGTTAAATTGGCAGCCAACAACAGAGCAAGAATAGCAAAAATTAAGCCAAAGAGATAGTACCTGTGATTTGCTTTTGAAATACAACAATCCAATATAAAACTGTGATGATCAAAGCGTAATGCGGTCGCTTGGCATATTACACAGTTGTTACTCGGCCGATTGCCAACATAATCACTTTCGTCGGAGCCTTCGCCTTTTTCAATCAAGACTGCTGATGATTCTCCGTCATTATCTGAATCCCCCTTTCCGTTTTCTGATTGCAACAAGCAATTTTCCCGACACTTACGTTTCACTTTATAAATACAGAAGAAGGTTAAGACCACGAACAAGAACAGCACAGCATTCTCCTCCGGTAAGATTTCCAGCAATTCTCCACTGGATACAGTCATCGGCTTGGAAATGGATACAGGGGGTAACCTTCCCGTTGAAGTAGGAAATGCAGATTGTGTAGCTCTTCAATCCTGTAAACATCTAGATCAATATCCCATCGTATAATATTTTAATCGTACCTTTTTTTTCTTTTTTTGTTTCTCGACCTCAATCGTCGGACCTATGAAATATTCGCCAGACTGCTCCAGTAAACACCAGAACTTGTGCAACTATCGAATCCACTTTGCACGTGAGGGTTAGTCGCCACTTTGAAGGTTATATGACGACTGACACTTCCAACCAGTTTCCATTTTTCCCTCTATTCTATGTTTTGGATGGCAACTGTGGGAGGCATTGCCAGATAGATATGCTTCGAAATGCGTCAGTGTTTAATTAATTTTAGTTTTCAAATATTTATATCCACAGATATAAATATTTGGAAAAGATATTTTCTGCGCAATGATATCCGCACGAAAGATGAAGTCCGCTTACACCTCGAAGTCATACATATCTGGCCGGTTGCCAGGGTTCGGGATCGGAATCATTTCGATTCCCGGGCGTAGGCGTCACATTACACATTCCCCCCCCCAAAATCGAAGTAACTCCGATCCGTCTCCTATGTAAAAGGTCTTGGTTGGGGCCGTGGCGGGTCGAAGGTCGATTTAGAGGAATAGGCTACAACAATTTCAGTGAAGACTCGATAGTGGCTATACAGTAGGGAGTCAGGTGTTACTCGGAGGTCTTCGTACAGGCAGAGATTTAGGTACGCCATGGGTTTTTTTTTTCCGCGGGAAATAGTTGCCCTTCATCGTCGAAGGTCTTTTGCATGGTAAATTCCGAGGGTTTTACCAGCCATGTCCGCGATGAGGTATCGGGTGGGGCTTATTACTTGTAGGACTCGACACTTCACGAATTTGTTGTCTAGTTTGGCATTGTAATGTCGGGTGGCATCGCTCTGCCGGAAGTTTCGACGATATATTTCGTCACCTGCCTTAAAGCCAGAAGGATGAGATCGCAAGTTGTACCGCTCCTCTCCCATCCGTCTACTTTCTTCAATCTTCTCCCGCAGTTGATCTCGCAGAAGTTGGAGCTTTTCGTGCGGTTCCAGAACCACGATTGGGTCCTCTAGCAATTTCAGTTGCCGCAATAGCCGGTAAGCGCACCCATGACCGATCATGTACTGGCCGAACAATGCGAAATACGGCGAAAAGCCGGTAGTGGCGTGGTACGACGAGCGCAGCGCACTAGTGATGGTGGACAATTTGCGATCCCAGTCCTTCTAATTCGGGTGGACATAGGCGCGAATGGCCGCTATGAGCGTACGGTTCAGTCGTTCGGATGCGTTGGCTTGTGGTGAATAGACAGCGGTTCGTTGGTGGATGATACCGTATTTGGACATTAGGTCTCGGAACTTGCTGGAGGTGAACTGGACCCCATTGTCGGAGACAAGTTTCTCCGGAACTCCAAACATGTGAAAGACTCGGTTCTCCAAGAAGCTGATTATAGGTCCAGTGTGCATGTTACGTAGTGGTTCTATGATAGGGAATTTCGAGAGCTGGTCCAGGACCACGATAGCTCCCGTGTGACCAGAAGCAGACCGAGGGTAGGGACCGATAAGATCAATGTACAAGCGTTGGAACACGCGTTCGGGGACCTCAACCTTACCCATGGGAGGCCGAAGAATGGTGTTGGGCGCTTTAGTGCACTTGCATAGCTCACAGGAGGCTACGTACGCTTTTATCTGTTGTGCCATCTTAGGCCAAAAGAAACAGGTTTTCAACCGCCTAAGTGTACGACCATATCCGCCGTGCGCACTTGATGGGTGGTCATGAGCCCGTCTGATAAGATCAGTGGTTAATTCTTCGGGCACCCACAACTTCCACTGTTCTTCTTCTTGTATGAGGTCTCCGGATGCGTGTCCCATCCGCTTATAAATAAATCCATCCGTCAACCGCAGTTCAGGAAGCTGGGGCAGTTGATTCTGGACAGTGTGAATCAGTTGGGTGTAGTTTGTTGACTTGAAGGCAGGATGGTCCAGATCGATCAATTGGGGACTGTCGTCCTCCTGGTCCAACTCGGCTCCTTCAGGGGCGAACATTCTGGATAAGGTGTCGGGGACTACATGCTGGCTTCGTTTTCGGTGGCGGATTGTGAAGTCAAATGCCTGTAGTTTCAGTGCCCACCTGGCCAATCTGCCGTTGAGATCAGTCTGGCTCATTAGCCATTTCAGAGAAGCGTGGTCCGTAACGATTTCAAAGGTGTGTCCCTCCACATAGGCTCGGAAGCGTTTCACTGCCAACACGGCAGCTAGACATTCCTGCTCGGAAACCGTGTAATTTCGCTGGGCTGGGTTCAACTTGTGAGACATGAAGGCTATAGGTCTCTCCTCGCCGTCTTGTGCAACCTGGACTAAGACTGCTCCCACCCCATGCTGACTCGCGTCACAATGGATTGAGAACGGTTGGTCAAAGTCCGGGCTGTGCAGTACGGGGGCTGTAGTCAGACTCTTCTTTAGCTCTTCAAAGGCTCGCAAGCTGGGCTCCTCCCAGACGAATTTACGTCCCTTACGCAGCATGTTGGTCAAAGGAGTGGTTATGGTGGCATAGTCACGTACAAAACGCTGGTACCATCCGCATAAGCCTAAGAATCGTCGTAATTGTTTGGTGGTCTTGGGTAATGGAAAAACGTCAATCGCTTGAGTCTTTTCCGGATCGGTCTTGATATGGCCATGCCCAATGATGTGACCTAAATACTTCACCTCCGTCATCACGAACTGACTCTTCCGTATGTTGATGGTTAATCTTGCCCTCCGGATGTGTAGAGCCACCTCCTGAAGCAGGTCGATGTGTTCGTCAAAGGTCTCGGTTATAAGCAACAGATCGTCCAAGTAAACGAAAACTTGGTGCCGCAAATGAGGTGGTATCACCTTACCCATAAGGCATGTCATTGTTTGGGGGGCATTACACAATCCGAATGGAATTGATATAGGTGCCGACCAGGGACTGTGAATGCTGTTTTCTCCTTTGAACCGGGGTCTAAAGGAATTTGCCAGAAGGCGTCCTTGAGGTCTAAGCTCGTGATGAAGTGGGCTTTAGGCAACCGACTCAAAATGCCTTCAATCAACGGTAGAGGGTATGCGTCCTTGACTGTGACGGCGTTCAAGCGTCTGGCATCTAAGCATAACCGGACCTTGTTCGGCTTGACAACTAAGGTGACTGGGGAAGCCCATGCGCTCTGTGATTCTTCGATTACGCCTAATGCTAGCATTCGATCCACTTCGGCATATAACGATTTTTCCTTCGCCGGAGATATGGCAAAATGTCTCTGTTTTATGGGCTTAGCATCCACCACATCTATAGTGTGGAACACCAGGGCAGTTCTCCCGAGACCTTCCTTCTCATGCGATGGGAAAGCCGATATAGCCGAGTCAAGACGCAGTTGCTGATTTACATCCAGTGTATATCGTAATAAGTGAGTGGGTTGAGATTGGTCAGGAACGGTGGTGACGGACTCCAGGGTCGTACCGGAGAATAGTGCCGGGGCCAAGTTAAATTTTCGAACGAAATCCACTCCTAGATAAAGATTCTGGGTTAACTGAGGTATGATGAAAAATTTCATAGGTTTAGTTACTCCTTTAAAGGTGACATCCGTCATAATTTTTCCCACTACAGAGTGACGAGTTCCGTCCGCCGTGCTTAACCAGGAGGTGAAATTACGGATTTGGTCCGCGCGCATTGCCAGTACCTCCCCTGCAAAATCGGCAGATATGCAATTCACGCTGGCTCCCGTATCGACTAAGCCTGACACTCGTTTCTGCAGGAGGTGTACTGACGCATATGGCCGAACGTCATCCCTCAATAATTCGTCTAAGTGTATGTCCTTCAGCACCTTCCTTGACTGCCTGACCTTTCTCCAGAAGCTCCGCATCCGACGCGTGGCTCGCTTTCTTCGCGGTGGGACAGTTGTAGCCAACTCCTCATGGAAGATGCGCTGTCGAGTAGCCAAATAATTCCGCAGCCTGACATGAAAAGGTTTTACATGCCAAGGAACTTTCGCCTCGCTATCATTTCCCTGCGCGTTGGCCTCGGCGAAGGATGGCGTCGGTTGTGGAACTTCGGGAGAACTGTGTTTAACGGTGCGAGTCAGCAGAATTGGAGTCATGTCGGGAGCTGGGTCATAGCTAGTGATGGGGTCTGGATTGGTTCGTCCGGGGTTTAGGAGTGCCGACGGGTGGTCGCGGGACTCGGTGGCAAGTTTTTTCGCCCTTTGCAATTAGCACAGTCAGGTGCGTATGTGTCGGCCTTCCCGCATCGGTAGCAGAAAAGCGTTGGCTCCGCTGGACATGCATAGAACCGATGTCCCGGTTGTCGGCAGTTCCAACAGACCGTCGGGCTTGTAATTGCTTCCAGTGAGGGTCGATCAGTCAAGGCTGGGTCCTCAAGCTCCGGTGGGGCTCCACTCCTCGGTACTGGTACTGGATCAGCAAGCAGGTGGTCTGCTGCCATCAACTCCGCGGTGTGATGATTTCGGGGATTTGGTCCTATTATGCGAGGTTGTGGACGGAAGGTACCTCGCCGCTCATCCAAGTGTTCTTGCATACGGGCATGGAGGCGCAATCCCTGTATGGTCTTGATGGGAAAATGCAGAAGGCTGTTCTGGAGATCCCAGCGCATATTCTCTCTGATGATTTCTACCAGTTCGTCCTCGGGCATGGTTGTTCGCAAGCGAGTGCTCAATCTCACTATACTTGTGTAGTACTGGTCGAACGGCTCGTGAGCGCTTTGTTTCCGTTTCTTTATTTGCTCCCTTAGCTCTCTCTCAGTGAAGCCATCCTCAAATCGATTGCGGAAAGCTGAACTGAAAGAGTGCCAAGTGGGACGTGGCGTTGATTCTTTAAAGCTCCAGTACCAGTCGGCAGCGTCGCCGCTGAACAAAAGATGTGCATGCTGGAGGAAGGCCGAGGAATCACCTCCCAGGGTGCTGGATACTAACGCCTGAATCCGGAAAAGGAACCGGTCCGCTAATATCATATCGTTGAACCCTGTAAAGTTCAGGCGCCAACTCTCCATGATACGAGGCGTCGGGTCTCGAAAAGGTGTCAATGCGTTCCCGGGGGGAATCACATCCTCGGTTGACCTGTTGTACTGAACTGCCTCGGGGGCTAGGGGTACCAACGGAGGTCCGGTGCTGTGTCGTGGTCTATATTCGGGAGCTCTGGGATCCATTCCCGAGTTCCTTGGAGGTGGGGCCCATTGCTCGGATGGTCGAGAGTGGGGCATAGCCACACTGAGATTGGGCTCCCAGCCAAGCGGAGTTCTCACGCGGCTGGGTGGTTGGCTCATAGGGAGATTCTGGAGCTTTCCCTCCAGGTTGCCAATCCTATACGACATATTTCTCATCAACGCCACGAGGGTGTCAATGGAGTGGGCGGAAGGCATGGGGGTCACCTCGGACACGACACTTGCGGCCGGAACTTCACCGCCTACGGCTCCTTGCAGGTCTAAAAGTGGTTGTGACGGTTCGGCTTCTGGAACTCCTTTCGCCACTGCTCCACGCGTTGGTAGGGGCGTACCGAGGGGGACGTCTACGGCAGACCGATCGATGGGTCGCCGGCATAAGGGACACAGCTCGGACGTGAGGAGGAGCTGTTGGACACAGGCACGATGGAATAGATGTCCACAATCCAATCGTACGCTGTGTACCCCCTCCACTACGTCCTCGAAACAGATCCCGCAGTTCGCGGGTTGGACCGTTTTGGACCGGGTCCACCGCTTATCGGGAGTCCGCTTCGTTGCCATTTTTGGTTCTGTCTTGTTTTGCTGGGTGGTAGAAGTACGCTTTTTTTTTTACTAAAAAAAAAGAAAAGAAAAGGTTAACCCTAATATAAATATAAAAAAAACCTAAAAATAAATTCGTGGCCAATAGTGGCGAGCTATATGGTAAGTGGGAGAAAAAAAATGTATTTAAAGTATACTTTCCTTTTCAGTGGTCGATTCCTTCAACGGGAAAGGAGAGTGCGTGGTAATCAGCCGAAGAAAGGGTGCTTTCGGTCGATTTACTAAATTTAAACCCCTACCCACATACATTACAAAACGTTTCTAATCTACGTTAAATGACTCGACGAGACAAGTGGTATAGCTACCGTAACAGCTTAGTACGCGGTCAAAACTCCCAACGCGTGGAAGCATTCCGGGCTTCGCAACTCCAGCATACGCCACCGAACGTTGAACCGATACCACTCGTCTATCACGCATACGAAATAATTAGAATCCTTCCTCGACATAAAGGCAAGGTAGCCTTCTATTTTCTTGAGAATCCATGCTGATATGTAAACCCATCAGGCTGGCTGTTCCATCAAGAAAATAGAAGGTCCTTACAGGGGTTAACCTGGGACAACACATCGGAAGGATTCTGTCGCGAAAAAAAAAATCAAACAAAGGAGAGCGGAAGCTACAACTCACGTGAAGCGACTACTAGTGTTTATCACACAACTCCACTGCTCCTGATAGTGGGACTCGAGTACCAAAGTACCTTACATCCTCCGTAAAGGACCAACTCGTCAGAAGAACGCGAAGTTCTTTCCCCCTTAGGATGTTTTAGGTCCCACGTTGGGCGCCATTTGTAATGATTTTCAACATTTTAAGTTCGAAACGCGGAACCGACCTCTCATCGGTTCTAGACGTTAAGTCTGAGTAGTGCCAACGGATGATACCAACAGGTCAACCAATCCGTGCACCGTAACCCATTCACGCGGCGGCTGCTTGTCGGCCAGCTAGTTCGGAGAGGATTTCGGTCGCGGGTCTCCGAATGGGTTACGCTCAATTACAATATTTTCAGCCACCTGGACATGCCCGTTTTCAAAACGCGTTATCAAACAAAACCATACGGAGAAGAACCTACTTTACGTTACTCCGTATTTCTTCATTGGCCAGTCAAAGTCCACAAATCTAATTTCCGTTTCGCGTTCCCGAATTATACCGACGCGGTACCGAAAAGCATACTACTCTAACTCAACCCGACGAAAACTACTCTAAATAAAATGACAAAACAACAAAGGTACCGCGTACCGCGCGCGACGCGAAACCGACCTCAGCGGATTTGGCGAAACCCTACCCTCGCGACGACATACCTACCCTGCACTCTCTCTTCCCACTGAAAAAGAAGAAACGCTGAAAAGGAAAGTCGTGGTTATCTTAGCAATTCATTTTAATATTCATTAAAATGTAGGTTTATATGTATATATGCATAAACAAACTTAAAAACAATAATTTCAATAGTTTTTTCATTGCGATTCACTATAAATCGGATTTGTTCAAAGAAAAACAGGTCAAAGCTACGTTAGACTCTTGCAAAGTAATTAGAATAATAATACTAATAATAATAATTAAGATAATAAGATAATTGAACAAATAACAAATAATTCTTAAAAAATTTTTAATATTTTAACTTAACATCTAAAGAATGACTTCGTAGTATTTGACAATATATTTATCATATTTATACGGCCGGTAGGAAATCAGAAATGACTTGTTTAAGTTAATGTAAAGGTTGAAAGGCATTTGTAGGCGCAGTACAGTCTATAAAAAAAATGGACGCATATGGTAAGGAATTGATTAGGAAATGAAGACAACCATCGCTCTATCTATATTGTTTAAACTCCCTGGATTTTGTACTTATGTCGAATATTCGTGCTCATTTAAGCAAGGAGAGTTATACATTTAATATATTAACCGAACCCGAGCTTCTAGCATCGCAATATTGAAAAATTTACAACAGGCCGGTCATGTCGAGCGTATGCGGGAAGCTAGGATACCTAGGAAAGTGATGAAGGGGCGCATGAAATTCACCGGGCACAAGAACGGCCACGCAAATGATAGGAGGACTCAGTTGACGCTGATAGAAAAATATGGCTACGAAATTAAACTGGCGGCCGTGATCAATGGATCGAGAAGACTATCCCAGATTTAGACTTTAGCGCCACCGAAGATGTAGCAGGACTCTTTACGGAAATCAAGGACTAAAAAAAAAGATTTCGGTTTCCAGAGAAGTACAAAGCTACTTTTTAATGCAACCGGGAACTGAAACAAGGGCTCAAAAGCTAGATCAGAAGAAACATGATCATTTGAGAGCATACATTGGTGACTTGAACGCAACTTTAATCCACTGGCTCACAAATAACAAAGTATTGGACTCCAAAGCATAAAATCGCGCAACTTGTAACGCAATGGTCAAATTGCTTCTCACCAATGAAAGCGTTGAAGACTAGAGCCCAAAGAAAAACATATAAAGAGGAACCGAGGAAATAACGGAGCCACTCAATAGAAGCTGGTAGCAGATCCTTGCTAGTCCGAAAGGTAGGTGGTGACAACTCCTTGAGTTAACAAGTTAACGTTTACTATAGATAATCATATAATAGACTCCTATACTAATCTAAATTGAATCTTTACATCGAGTTTCGTAATTTCGCTTCTAATTTATTGCCTGATTTTTCAATCAGAGCCCCTTACAGCTCATAACTCGGACAGAAAAACCAATATACACAATTTGAGCTTTGACTTGCGAACCAATGCACCAGACGAGTCCTCCACTAACTATTTGGACTGTATAAAGATGATGAAACACCTAAATCAAATGGTGGAGGCATTATTGAAACCCAATTTGAAAGTGATTGTCAAAGATGTCCAACAACAATGTTCGGAAAGGCTAGTCTGAGTACCCAAAAATATTATATCCGGTATATCTCACTGTAAACTATCCTCACAAATGGCAAGTCGTCAGATCTTCATGAATATCGAGTGGCATTTATCGTGGACAAGAAATTTTAGAAAAAAATGTTCGCAAAGACTACTCTAAATGACCTAAACATATTATATCCAAGGTATCTTATTGTAAACGATCTTCCAAAGTGGAAAGTCTTCAGGTGTTTATGAATATCGAGTGGCATTTATCGTGGACAAGGAATTTAAAAAAAAATGTTCACCACCTTCCTTTTTTGCAACATTAAATTTTTGACATATCATGTAATTTATATCAACTTTAAGTTAATACTCTATAGATAATAGACGTTAGAATTATTAATAGAAATATGAAGGTACTTTGGAAATCGTATTATTTCATAATAATTGCCGTGTAATGCTTTTTTAACTAAAGCAACTTTTTGCTTGTCCTACCTTAAATTTATTCCCGTGAAATTAATTCTACCTTCACGTCTTATCGAAAACTACCTGCTAGATTCTCGCTAGGCCGTTTCTATTACAACTAACATAAAAAAAATTTCGCCAATTTGTGCATAATGATTTCCTATTTCCTACTCGCTGATTTCTCTTCCATTCGTTGAGTGTAACTCCTTTCGATATAAAATAAATTTGGATGACTAGCTCTGCTGTTGCCAAAATTGCTATTATCAGGGAGTAGACCGATAAGATGAATGATAACCCCATCTCATATTGATCGAACACCTCGCTGCAATCGTCTGGTAGCAGGATATGCACTCCGAAAATGTGGAATAGCAACAATGGATGGCACACCGCGGTCAAGGTTAAATTGGCAGCCAACAACAGAGCAAGAATAGCAAAAATTAAGCCAAAGAGATAGTACCTGTGATTTGCTTTTGAAATACAACAATCCAATATAAAACTGTGATGATCAAAGCGTAATGCGGTCGCTTGGCATATTACACAGTTGTTACTCGGCCGATTGCCAACATAATCACTTTCGTCGGAGCCTTCGCCTTTTTCAATCAAGACTGCTGATGATTCTCCGTCATTATCTGAATCCCCCTTTCCGTTTTCTGATTGCAACAAGCAATTTTCCCGACACTTACGTTTCACTTTATAAATACAGAAGAAGGTTAAGACCACGAACAAGAACAGCACAGCATTCTCCTCCGGTAAGATTTCCAGCAATTCTCCACTGGATACAGTCATCGGCTTGGAAATGGATACAGGGGGTAACCTTCCCGTTGAAGTAGGAAATGCAGATTGTGTAGCTCTTCAATCCTGTAAACATCTAGATCAATATCCCATCGTATAATATTTTAATCGTACCTTTTTTTTCTTTTTTTGTTTCTCGACCTCAATCGTCGGACCTATGAAATATTCGCCAGACTGCTCCAGTAAACACCAGAACTTGTGCAACTATCGAATCCACTTTGCACGTGAGGGTTAGTCGCCACTTTGAAGGTTATATGACGACTGACACTTCCAACCAGTTTCCATTTTTCCCTCTATTCTATGTTTTGGATGGCAACTGTGGGAGGCATTGCCAGATAGATATGCTTCGAAATGCGTCGGTGTTTAATTAATTTTAGTTTTCAAATATTTATATCCACAGATATAAATATTTGGAAAAAATATTTTCTGCGCAATGATATCCGCACGAAAGATGAAGTCCGCTTACACCTCGAAGTCATACATATCTGGCCGGTTGCCAGGGTTCGGGATCGGAATCACTTCGATTCCCGGGCGTAGGCGTCACATTACAGATGTTAGTGCCTTGTATTGTTGCTACTGTTCGGAACATTTAATTTCATACCAACGGATTTGTCAACCATATCGGGAAAGTTCACGGAGCGTCACGCTATCAATGCTCGAAATGTTTCTATCGTAGCTGTGCTGCGTATAATGTACAAGCAGCAATTGAATCCATTTTCCCGCTAGTCTACGAGTTCCGCAAGAGACGTACAGTGGAAGATTTAGCATTGCGAAAATGAAAAGAGCCCGTCGGAGAAGAAAGGGGAGTCGAGCTGCAACTGCGAACGCGCGTGGACGCGAGGAGTGCAAGTGTTCTTGGACCGTCTCGCTTATATTTTTTTCATGGGAAGTGCTAATAATTGCATTAAGTATCGAGACTATATGCAAAGTGAATAACTGAATGTATAAACAACCTGTTAGCGTGCAAGCAGTGATTGATATCGGATGAGTGAAAGTACAGCGATCACCAAGAACAACGGGTTCATTGCAGTGCTCCATTTCGGTGATGTTTGAGAAAAACGTTAGTGTGAATAGCGTTTGCATTATTTTAGCCCGAAACGCTTGCAAAGTCCGCCGAAATAAGTGTACGCTCCGTTTGTGGCTGTTTTGTTGCCAATTAACGTAGACAAATCATCTCCACGCGCTTTGTGCTTTAATTGCCATACACATTCGTGAAGTTCGCATGGATGTTGCAACCACTTTTCCTTTCTCATTGGCTACCACGCACCCTATGATTGCTTTCGCAGCCTTGGGACTTCATCGCGTAACAACGGCCGGTGCTAAACAAGGAACGCCCATGGGGATTTGATGCGTACGCTCAAGTCAAGGACGTGACGAATTATGCGCTGGGATTTTTCTTCTCGCACGAAAACTGTATGCAAAATAAGACATTTAAAGGATTATCGGGCGATTTTGAACAAAAGCATTTATGAGACTTCTGTTTATAGTTTTTGATTAAAGCTCTCAAATAGCTCATGAGTAGTATTCGGGAGGCCGAATTAGATCGCATTATTGTCAAGATTTATAGTATAAAACGTGAATTTGTTGTCGTAATCATATGTAAACGTGTCGGAGAAAATTAGTGGACTCGGAAAAAATCGCGAAGTGTTACTATAAATAAAAAACAGGAAATCAAAATAATAATAATACCAAATTTGCAGGATTTACCCGCCCCGAACACGAGCGCTCGTAACAGGAGGTTGGGGTAAGTACCCTTTCTCTTGTTCAAAAACAAAAGAAAAAAGATTTCCCTTTTGCATGTTTTTATTTTATTTTTGTAAATTGAAAGATTTCAGCCATACATTTGGTGCTTTCACACCTAAACGAAGTTCGTTTTTACTTTTGTCTATATTCGAAGAGCGCGTAAATTAAATCGAATGTATCAGTTAGTATTTAAATATTTTCTCCATCACGGGATAAACGAAAACAGTCAACAGATGTTGATAGAATCCTGTTGACTATATTATACTCAAGTATTATAGTTCAATTAAAAATCCGAAAAAAAATAATAAAAAAATGTCAAGATTTTGGAACTTATAAGAGTCTGAATGAGCGTGTTTTTGAATTGAAATTAATGTGTAACGTACTCAAACTTATCAGTTTATTTTTGTAATCGTATTTGAGAGAAAACAATAAAAGAATGAAAATGTCGAATTAAACTATACTCTTCGGTCTTTCCTTTCTTCTGGCTCTGACCGGGTATAGGACTCAGTACGGTGGCAGGCTGCCCCTAAAACCATGAGCCAGCCGCCGGGTACAACTTAATCCTTCTTATTTCAGGTGATGTCGCGGGTTGAGTGGCCCAAGCAGAGTGCCTCTTTATGACATAGAGTTATTCAATCAAATTGTATAATTCTATGGCATAAATTGTTCACCGGGGTACTCTCCTTCTGATGGGAAAGTTCATGCAATTCAAGTTGTATGAGTTTTCCACTCAGAAGAGGAATACCTGGCCACTGCAACAGAATATATATAGATTTATTCCGGTTGGGTGGGTGCAAAGGGGCTCCACCATCACCCGTTTGCCCCTCTTTCATTTGTGGGCCATGAACTTCGTCGGGTAATGACGAGGTTACCCCAAGTCCGCCTTTCTTTTCAGGTTCCACTTGTTCTCGTAACAAGCTCTAATTCCCTCTGTGGAGTTATCTACAATTTTTGCGACTTCGGTTGCCCCTGGATCTCCAGCAGTCAAATTCGTGAGTGCGAAATTTTTTTTGTAGTGGGTCCTCGTGCTGGGGAAATGAACTCGCCCCACGACACCGCAATGCTAGCCTGCCAGCGCATTCACGCGTCTCCAGACGAGGGCATTCTCGGCAGATACCGACACCTTCTTCTACCGAGGCAGCAGACCATCGCTGCAGTCCTTCACGGACATATAGAAGCTACTTACATTCACAACAAACAACTTGAAGCAGCAGGAGAGGGCTCCTGCCAGAAGGGTATTGTAAAACAATTAGTAAATCAAACAATATATTCTGCATATCAAAACTTGACTAATATAGGGTTTTCCAACAAGAGGTGTTATTTTGAATAGATCTTTTGATTTAACACCTTGCAACTTCTTCCTTTGGAGCCACGTAAAAGAGAAAGTCTATTCCAGCAGCCCAGCGTTGATTGAAGACCTCAAAGATTGAATTCGTGAGGCTATCGAGGACATAGGGCAGCCACTTTGCGATTCGGTCATGGGAAACGATAACGATATGGTCCTGTAAACGTGGTCGTGGTGGTCATCACCTGATGTTATTTTTCACTATTAACAACATACCTTTTTCTTTATAATGAAATAAACAACTGATCATTTATATTACAAAATGGCATTTTTCTGATAATATCAAAATAACACCTCTTATTGGAAAATCTTTTATACAGATTCCATAAATTGAGTTCGAAGAATTATGTATTATGGATATTATATTTTTATATTCGCCGCCATTTCGTTTCAAGTGTTTTGACTCCGTCGCGTAATTAGTCATGATAACACATCAATATTACAAACCATTTCTAAAATTTTTATCAAAACTCTTACATATTTATAGTGTCTAGGTCTATTGCAAACGTGTATCTCCCTAGTATCATGTGTTAATTTTGTTGTAATTGTTAAATATTCAATCGGCTATAACTTAGCTGTTTATTGTTCGATTTTTGGTTAAATTTTTAGAACACATATAACTGCTTTGAGAAAACTTATATTGTAGTCTTCGGGAAATTTAAGGGTCCCATCTTGGTTTTATAGGCAAAAATGTAAAATTTATAAAATGCACTATTATTAACAAAGTAGATCGAATTTCGACTTCTGAGGTATTTGTTGCCCTTTCGCTCTTAAAGTTTCACCTCTGTGATTTTTTCAGATTTTTCGGGTAAAAGGTGGAAGCAAAACTCGTTATTATAAGACCTGTTTTATAAAGTTCCCATCAAGACCTTTCATTTGATACCCATATTGCCTAACTGCAATGGAATTTTTTCTTCGGGGGCAACTCCCCTACATATATGAGGAGACCCCCCTTAAACACCTGATAATGTTTTTTTCGTAGTCAAACTCTGAAGAGGGCATCACTTTACACCTACTCACAAAATCTTGTGTTTCTAGCTTATGCAGTTTGCGAGAAAAAGTGGTGGGACACACGGACGGACAGACAGACAGGACGCGATTCTAGTAGGGTATTGTAAAATGATTCTGCAATACCCTAATAAGGAAGTACAAATTTAACCTAGATAAATTGTACAAACAAAACCGAACATGTGGCTAGAAAAGTTATTGTTGCTATTTTTGTACATCCGCTAGAAACAATTGGAAAGCCTAGAAATGTCAACGCAAATATGAAATGGCTCGGTGAGGCGCACTTAATAGTGTCACGGGCCGCATGTGACCCACTGACATCATGTTGGCCATGTCTGTCCTGAAGAAATGCACTTCTACCCAAGAAGTAGCACCTCTAAAATCCTTATTTCTAGCAACCTACCGAAGCCGGTTTAGCAAGGACTGACGGTCAGCGCAAATGGTCAAGAGCGCCTCTGAAATCTATATAGATTCTAAAAACAATACCCCGTATGGAAACCGTACTGTTTCTCCGACAGGATATCGGATACCAATATTTCCAATCTACAGACCAGAATCCTCTTCACCACTTTCAAGTGGGATGGTAGTTGGGTGATAACCCTACACTAGCAAGGTGAACCATGACTCTTATCTGCCGATATAAGCAGCACCACCATCTTGGCATAACTAAAGTGTACAAGGAAGCAAACTTGCTGAAACACTTGCAGAAAAGACACGCCCTGCCAGATGCTTTTACATATCTCGCCAGTCATGCTATCCCATCCTGGTAACTTCCTACAAACACTAGAAATACTTTTATGATATGTGTGTTAAATCACAGTTTTGAAGGAGACCATCTTTTGATCTAATTAAAGTGGCCGTCATTTTGTTGCAATATAGCAAATATCGTTCGGTGTGCAAAGTATCAAAGATATTTTAGTTATTTCCCTCTTCTGAAAGTTTCAAAAGGCTCCAGCCAATAATTTCGCATCTAATTAGATCAAAAGTCCATAGAGTAGGGGAACTGAGGGTCATTGTTGCTGTGATATGTGGCAATCCAAATAGCTGTTACTTCATAGAAAAAGATACCATATCATTATTGATGAACATGTGAAATTCATAAATCCTTCTCGTATTTACAAAATGGGCAAGTTTATACTTCCAAGGTACTACAAGTATATTTGTTTTTGTTGTACTCACAAAGAACTACCTTCTGAATTTTTCAGATTTTTGGTCGATATTTAATTGGACACATATCGAATTTTATTGAATTTAAAGGTACCGTTTAGATTTTATTCAAGAAAACATAAAATTGATAAATCATACTATTACTAACAAAGTTGAGTGAATTTCGACTTCTCATGTATTTGTTGTTGTTGTACTCATGAAGGCCTACATTCATGATTTTTTTCAGATTTTTCGGATGGAAGGTGTCCAATCGCGAGGGGGGGGGGGGGGGTACGCGAAAAGTTCGTACATTTCCCCTTCCCCTGCCCCCCTCGGTACTTATAAGGCAATTTTTAAACTTGTTTGTAAAAGATCTCATTGAGACCTTTCCAACGACACCCTACTCGACTACCAATGGTGAAATTTTTTTTTTGAGGGGTCACCTCCCTATATGGGGAGACCCCCCTTAAACGCCTTTGAAAAATTTTTCCACCCTTGAACTTTCAAGAGGTCACCACTTCTGACCTTTCTACGAAGTTTCATGGCTGTAGCCTCCATAGTTTCGGAGAAAAAGTGCTGTGACATACAGACGGACGGACGGACGGACGGACGGACAGACGGACACAGGTCGTGATTGCAATAGGGTTTTGTATTTTAGTACAAAACCCTAATCAATGGACTCAAAACAACTGTATGAAAGCATAGACTAAAGGAGACGAGGAACCATAACTCCTCCAAATATTTTATTTAACCTTAAAATAGCTTCTTACTTCAATATGTAAACCAAAATTGTTGATTTTTTTATAGTAAACATTGTTTTCTTATTTATATTGCGTTTTTTAATTTTATTATTTTGACGTAAAAGTGAAAAAATAAAGAAGATTTATCAGTGATTTTCAGGTTTGCTTTCAGTATAATTTAGTAGATTTTAACGTGCACCAGCAGTCGATTCCTCAAATAAAATCTGGTCACACTGGCCGTTTTGTAGCTAGTGCAGGGGGATCCACGATACAATGCACATTGTGTGCTGATCATTCTGGAATTCGCTACGCGAAAGGATCAAGTGAAAGCCCGCCGAGGCAAACGGAAGGTCTTGTTTAGGGTTTGCAATCGACGCTTTAAGTGTATAGTGATGGATATTTTTATTTATGAGATTTTGATTTAATTTTGTCAGCCGAGCGGATTTGTTTCTACAGTATCAACATTTCTAGTGGGTTAGGTTCCACGTACATATTGTTGTGGCACGAATTTTGCATTTTGCTATTTGAACCGTATCTATCGGAGGAAATTTTTCACTCTCAGCATCTACATGGACCATCATTGTGCACGTTTTGTTTTATTTGTTCAATAACCAGTTGAATATGTTAGATTGGCAACACGAGAGGTGATTATGGATTAACTGAAATTGCTGGAGATTAGCTGGGCTAGATTTATCTGAAACTGGAAGATACGAAGAACTGATCATATTGCAAGAATTTTTCCGGTAGTGCGACAATCGATTTGGGGCAAAAATTAAAATGCAATAGTTTATTTCAAAACAAAAAGTGGCAAGTGAGTTAAATAGGAATACTAATTAAAATACTCTCAATTAACTCTTAGTGAAAATATAAAAATAAATTTAACGGTTTTCTCCTTGGAAGGCCAAATAAATTGCGGCTCAGTATCAACACATAAAATTGTACTCTTATTAGCCCCATCATGAGCATCAATACCGAAAAGTGAGAACTATTGCTGTTTATGTAATGAATTTTATTTTCGAAGTTTTTTTTAACAAAATCATGAACGGCGACGGACTCTTTGACTGTAATTCTGAAACTTGAGCAGTCATCGAGTAGTTCCACTACGAAGGAACTTATTTTCCGTATCCAAAACGTAGAATTTTGCAGTTATAAATTGATATTTAAAGTGCGAAAGTGAGACACACGTTTTTCTTGGACCAAACGGATTTTATAAAATGTAATTTTTTGGAAACCAGCGAACAGATCGTTTGGTTACAAGAAAGTGATTTTAGTTGTCGAGTAAAGTCAAATTTCAAACAAATTAATTGATTGGTTTAAATGAATTAATAGTTGCTTAACTTTAATTCGACCGTTTGGAAGTTGGTGCCTCTTATTGAGTGTTTGTTACAATGATAAATATTGCAACGTTAAAATTAAATACACATATACATAATGAACTTTGGCGAAATCAACCGAGCCACCATATTCCAACAACGAGCAATCGTCGAAGGAGTACAGTGAGGACCTTGTAAGGGTTTTGTAAAATAATTTTACAAAACCCTACTATAATTGAGTCCTGTCTGTCCATCCGTCCGTCTATATGTCACAGCACTTTTTCTCCAAACTATGTACTTAAGCTAGAAACATCAAATTTGGTATGCATGCGTAAAGTGGTGCTCCCTTCAAAGTTCACATACGAAAAAATTTAAAATAGTATTTAAGGGGGACTCCCCCCATGTAGGGGAGTGGCCCCCAAAAAAAAAATTTCATCAAAGTCAGTCGATATGGGTATCAAAAGAAAGGTCTTGATGAGAACTTTACAAAATAGGTCTCAATTTGAATACTTTTTGCCTCGAGTGGCGCACAGGGAGGGGAGATACACGAAAAATTTGTGTCACCCCCCTCTTGCGATCGGACACCTGTGATCCGAAAAATCTGAAAAAATTATGATGGTAGATGTTTATGCGTACAACAACAACAAAAACATTAGAAGTCAAAATTCACTCAACTTTGCGAATAATAGTATGACAATCGAATTTCACGTTTTCCCCCATAAAATCCTATACGTACCCTTAAACTCAACGAAATTTGATATTTATGTAGTTCTACATAAGCTCCTTGAACTTTGTACATTTCATGGAAATCGAATGATATACACGGAAGTTATAGCCATTTGAAATTTCTCCTATTTCAACAACAATAACACATGATTTTGGTATATTGTGGACTTTCCATCGAATCAGTCACTACAGTTTTGATTTGATCTTCTTGAAATTTTCAAGTAAGGTAAATAACATTAAAATTTTTGGGCATTCTTGATTTGAGTGATTTTTGTTGGCCTGCAACAAAATGGCGTTGAAAATCGAAAAACAATGGATTTTCTTTTAAACGTGCACATCTCTTTGACATATTTCTTGACTTCATTCATTGCTGGTGACTGCATTTCTGAGAAGTTGGGTACAAAACCATTCTGACATGAGTGTAGGTCTGTCTACCTAACTTGGTTTTTTATTAATTTGCATGCTGAAAACTAATAAATCTCCTTTATAAATGTACGTTGTGATAATATTTAAATTCCATTGTTGTATTTCTTCTTCTAAGGTGTAATATGCAGGAGACATCTAGATGCTAAAAAAAACCAATAATTTGGTTAGAGACCTACTTTACTACATTTGTATGTTTTTGAGGGAATCTATAACAATAGATGAATAAAATGATGTGATGCATTCAACGCTAGCCTGGTATTCTCTTTGCTTCTATACCGGATATAGAACTCACAAGGTTGGTGGGCTCGTCCGCAAAAATGAGCCAGCCATCGAGTGTAGCTTTCTCTTAGTTGTTTCAGGGGCTCTTGCTAAGGGTTATTGGCCTTTCACTTTCTCAGCATGGCCAAGTCATCATTTAGATCTTTGATCTGGTTGAGAAAGGTGCGACGAGTACCATTACCACTCAAATGCCCCATTCTTGCTGTGGGTTGTGAATATTCACGTCCATGACGGGCTCGTGTCTGAAATCACGCACTGTTAAGTTGGAAAGATAGTTGCGTCTTTTCGTTCAATGTCCTTTGGCTGGTTTCCTTGGCCTTCGACACCTGTCGAGTGTATCTAGTTACCACGTAAAGCAAATAGTAAGCATGAAATTTTTTGTAGTGGGTCCTTACGCTGGTGGAAAGAACGCGCCCCACGACACCACAATGCTAGCTGCCAGCACGTTTACGCGTTGCGAGGCAATGTTGTTTCCAACTGAGCACTGATTTTTTGCTCGTTAAGGCAGTAGTCCACCGCTGCAGTCCTAAAAGAACTTTCAACATTTTCTTAAACGCTACAGAAAGATCGTAACTTCAACAAATTACTTCAAGAAAATTGCGATATCAACACTTCAATACGCATGTCGCATATTTGATTTCATCAAAGTTTTTGTGGTTTTAAGTTGAATTTAATATATAGTGTATGAACTTACATACAATATATTATTAAGGGTTTTCCAATAAGAGGTGTTATTTTAAATAGCCCGCTATTTTGGAACATTTCACTTTTGAAGCTATCATTTTTTTACATTTGTCAAGTACAACCTACGCCATTAAGAAAAATTGAATAATACACGCCTCAACAACGCATTGAGATTATTAAAATTCACTTTAAAAATGGAGAAAATTTGGCAGAGACCGCTCGTAAAACTCGAACATTTTTGGGTCGTCGTGAAGCACGTTGTTGGACCGCAATACAGAAATTGGTGGGAAACTTCGAGCTGTTGGGACAACTTAGGGATGTGAAGAATAAAACTCGTGCATGACACTCAAGAACAGCCGAGAGTATTGCTGCTGTAGCCGAAAATGTTGAAGAAAACCCAGGTTTGTCCATTCCTCGTCGTTCTTTGGAATTAAGCATTCCACAAACGTCATTACGCCGTATTTTGCATACAGATTTGGGTCTTAAGGCTTATAAAGTTCAGTTAACACAAGAACTCAAGCCGGTCGATCATCGATAACGTCGTGTCTTTGCTGATTGGGTCCTTGAAATGCATGAAATTGATCCGGAATTCCATCGAGAAATCATTTTCCGTGATGAGGCCCATTTCCACCTCGGTGGTTTCGTCAACAAGCAAAATTGACACATCCGGGGCTCGGAAAACCCAAGAGTTATTGTTGAAAAGCCTCTCCATCCCAAAAGTTTGACTGTTTGGTGCGGTTTATGATCCGGCGGAGTCATTCAACCTTACTTTTACAAAAATGATGCTGGAGTAACAGTTACGGTGAATGGATTGCGCTATCGAGAGATGATTAATGATTTTTGATGGCCAAAGATGGCGCTAAGTGCCACATAAGCAGCAAAACCATTGATCTTTTACGGGAAAAGTTTCCGGACCGTGTTATCTCTCGAAGAGGTGATCACAATTGGCCACCGAGATCAGGTGATTTAACACCTTCCGAATTCTTCCTTTGGGGCCACGTAAAAGAGAAGGTCTACGCCAAGGGCTTAGCGTCAATTCAAAACCTCAAAGGTGGAATTCGTGAGACTATCGAGGACATAGGGACGCCACTTTGCGATTTTGTTATGGAAAATTTCATGAAAAGGATATGGTCCTGTAAGCGTGGTCGTTGTGGTAATTTGCCTGATGTTATTTTTCACTTTTAACGGTATATCTTCTTCTTTAGAATGAAATAGACATCCGATCATTTATATTAAAAAAAGGAATTTTTCTTATAATGTCAAAATAACACCTCTTATTGGAAAACTCTGTAGTTGAAATTTGTTCTTACAATAATGATTCGGAGCAAAGTTTATGTAGATAATGACTAGTAACAATACTCTCCAGTATCTATTCAAGTATGTTTTGATGCAGACAAACTAATAGACATGGTGAATGATAAGATTTCATGAGTATTGTCTTTTAATATGCCAGTACCGCATTTAGTTCTACTGGAATCTAATCATTTGTCTGAATATGTACAGCTTTTACAACTGAAATTGGTGGCGAATTGATTTAAGTGCATATAATCTTCTTCATAGTTGTCGTGAGTTCGTTAGTTGCTGGTAGCCAAGTGCGCAAAATGGCAATTAGGTCACTAACCTCATAGTTAAGCAAAAAAATTTCAGATTTTTTTTATCTTAAGATATTGGAAAATTTGTCCAACAAACAGCATCTTGTACAAGGCTCTCAAATTAGCAGAGTCTAAAGTCAACACAAAAATTCAAAGCAAACAGCTTATTCTTCTGTAACCAACAGCGGTATTCTAACAACGCTTGTTTTAACATTAAATGGAAAAGAAACTAATATTTTAAGAGATGCTTTATGTTATATATGAATACTTTTATCTTTGCTTATATTCTTCCTGCCATCGCACTTTGAAACTTTACTACCGGTAATAAATGTTACGCCAGCATATAATTACAAAAGTTCCGAACTAACATGCATTCATATTCGTATTCTACCTAGGTACTGCAGTTGTGAAGTCAATTTATATTCGCTTTGATTCAAGTACTGCATGTGTCACGTACTTTTTACTGCAGCGAAAAGAAACGTTCAAAAGATACTTCTGATCTCATTAACTTTTTCTGCAGATAATAAGAAAAGTTTATTTTGATATATTTCCGGAATGCAGAACGCACAACTTCACTATGAAACGTAAAAAGCCATTAACTAAGATATATTTGTTTGCAATATACACAAAATAATTTTTTTTCTTTACAAATACATTTTTATACGAACAGAAACACTCAACTAAGTTGTTGGCATGTCCACGTTTAATATCATATTGCGTTAATGATGTATGTTATACCATCAACATTGCCCAAAATATATTTACATAATAAACAAAAAGGAGGACATGTAGCAAACTGTCTAGAAATTTTTGGAAAAATAAAATGAATTCCTTAATTATTACCAAGTGTGTACATAAACACGGCAAAAATCGAATTAGGCATGTAATAAAGTCGAGTAGGCAGGAGAGTGCTCTATCAGAAGGGCTTTGTAACCATTCTGGGGTATAGAACAAATTTTCTAACGGCATGAATCAATGACGAATTATTCATCCAATACTTGTATAAGAAATCGTTCAAATTTATCCAAAAAACTCTTGAGTTTATTTCATAAGCAACTAATAGCCGCCATTTTGTTGCAGTATAGCAAATATCGTTCGGTGTACAAAATATCAAAGACATTTAAGATCTTTGTCTTTCCGGCTTCGATAACTTTTTTGAACGCTCGGTCAATTGAAAACATTCAAATAATTTTCATGAAAATTAAAAGAAAAGAAATATGCATCAACCAGCAATATGTATAATTGTTATTATGATTCCCCACAATTAAAATGACAATAACTCTCTTGACTATAATCTGATTTCGATGAAATTTTGTAAACATATGGGTCTTATTTTTATCTACATACTTATAAGTTTTTGATTCTATGACGCGAATCGTGAAATTGGCACATCATACTAGTTTTTACGTGATTTAGTTCAGGGGATTTTTCGGACAGACTACGAGTGTTCACTCAGTGGTGATATGTACTGATTTAATCATATCATATCATAGCTGAGCAGACACACGGGAGCATGGTACTGAAAAACCAACTTCCGAAAAAATCAATACGGTCATGAAAATGAGATTCTCTAGCTATCTCTAAGCGAAGGCCCGAGAGAGGTTGCAGTGCTAAAAAGAAGAAAGACTAGTTTTTACAATGTTGAATGAATTATGATTTCTGAGGTATTTGTTGCCTTTGATCTCATAACCACCTGTTTTCAAATTTTTCGGCTCAAAGTTTTCCAATCGCAATGTGGTGGACACAAATGTTTCCTATATTTTGCCTCCCCCTAGACCTCCTGACGCAGAAACTGACTTTTTGATTTCACATTTCAAAAGGGCCAATCAAGACCTTTCATTTTATACCCCATTCAACTACTTTTGATCAAAAATTTTTCATTATAACAAATGTTTGATATGACCTAAACTTTCAAGAGACCACCACTTCTATGACGCACATACAAACGGACTTGGCAGATAGATGAACGGATCGACAGGACGCAAAACTAGTTGCCCTTTGGTAAAATTTGTTTTACAAGGCCGTAAAAATGATAACACAGAGCACTGGGCACCAAATAATGTAACCTATCATCCAAAAGGTGATTGTGTCTGTTGAATTAATATTTTTAAAGATTCAAAGAAAATGCTTACTATTTGATCGTATTTATGTTCAACATTGTTTATTGGAAGAAATATAGAAAATTCGTTTGGATGTTCTAATGTATATATTCTACACCATATGTGGCAAAGGCAATTAGAAGATTCAGTCTTTGCTATTAATGCTTCGTCACAATGGAAGGAGGAATTTAAATTATTTCATGCAATATTTACTACTACTTGGAAAAAAAAAGTAGTATATAATTAAACTGAGCAAAAGTAAATTAATCAGTTCAAGTAGCAGGAAAGCGCTCTGCAAAATGTGTTACTAAAACAAGTAATATCTTCTTAATATTATCAACATTCTCCATATCTAGATTCCGCACATTGAGTTAGAAAAAATAAAAATTTTTATCATATATTTCAGTTTTCTATCATTTGTTAACAGTATCTTGATCTCATTTATGGAACAATCTTAAAAACATATCAATGGTGCATACAATTCTCCAATTTTCATAAAAATCCATACATATCTGTAGCACCTTGGTCGTTTGAAAACGTATATCGCCCCAAAATCACGTGATAATTATTGCTGTAATTAGAAAGTTTTCTGTAACTTTTCAGTTTAATACTCGATCGTCTTTGAATTTCATGAATACACTTTTGTCTTTATAGGCAGAAATATAGCATCTAAAAATTGCAGCATGATAAAAAATTTCTTAATGCTGTGGTATTTTTGCTCTTGTACTCACAAAAGCCTTTTTACGGATATCTGGTCAACATTTTGATAACTTTATTTATATAAAAAAAATTTAAGAAAAGTGAATTTCCTTTAATTCTACTATTTTTATTTTTATGCCATATACAATTGTTTCGTTCTCTAATTGGGAACTTCCTCAGTACTACTATTCCCTAAACTACAAGTGTCCTAATATTTATACTAAACTCTTACATGTCTCTAATCCCTCAAAGTACTTTTACTTAATCTCTAATTACCAGATGCTTTTACCATTCAAAAATTTTTGTTTTTCCTCAATTACTACTTAATTACATTCATTATTTTGTAAGCTTGAATAGCCGTTCCAAATGCCCTGCGTCTTTCGATTGAATATCTCCAAACTTTCTGCTACATCAAGCTTCCACCCGTTTGTAATCGTTTTCAGCATGCTCGCGTTGTAAGCAGTGATCATGTTTTTCAAGGAATTTATGCTCCGCAACTTTTGATTTGAAGTTTTTTCCATCCTGCTTTTTGTTTTTGTTGACTGCTTCCCTTAAGTGTTCGTTCCATCTGATACCTAGTGATCTCGTTTGTCCAATATAACATCCATTACATTTCGTACACGATACCTTGTAGACTCCGCTCCGTTCCATTTTGGGTATGGGGTCCTTGGTTGATCTTTGCAAGTTCTGCAGTTTTGTGGCCCAGCTCGCATAAACTAGGTCGATGTCTGCGTTTCTCATAGCCCTCTTCATTGTTCTCGTCCTTGAGTCAAAAGTTAAAACCAACCTCTTCCGTTGCTCGACTTCCGCAGTTAGCGTTGTGAACTTTTTGTTGAAGATCTCTTTCGTTCGTTCGGCTCTCAATTTGGTGTCTTCATATGTAGGTATACATTCCACTCGGCTTACTTATAAATGTGGGATGTTTCTTTTTTCAGGCATTCTTTATTCAATGGAAGCGTGAGCATTCGATTCACAAGCCAGCTTAATGTCGCCCATTTTGGCTGTTGGCACTGGTTCGAAGTGAAAGGAATTATCCACATGGTGTCCGTTGGTTTGCAGTATATTTCAAATCAAAAGTGGCGGAGCATATAATCCTTGAAAAACATGACTGCGGACAACGCGAGCATGCTGAAAACGATTACAAACGGGTGGAAGCTTGATGTAGCAAAAAGTTTCGAGATTTTCAATCGAAAGACGCAGGACAATTGGAATGGCGACCCAGGTAACGGATACACCTCGCCATTCAAGCTTATAAAATATTGAATGTAGTTAAGTAGCAATTAAGGAAAAACAAAATTTTTTGAATAGTCAAAGGATCAGGCAATTAGAGATTAAGTAAAAATATTTTGTGGGATTAGATACATGTAAGGTGTAATCAGAGATTCATTTTAATAGTTTAAAGAGTTTAGTATAAAGATTAGGACACTTGTAGTTTAGGGATTAGTAGTACTGAGGAAGTTCTCAAGTAGAGAACGAAACAATTGTATACGGAATAAAAATAAAAATAGTAGAATAGTAGAAATATCTACTTCCAGGAATTTTAATTAAATTAAGGGTTGAAGGAGTTGCATATATGAATCGGTTAATTATAAAAGTCGATAAGACAATCATCCAAGTTTTACAGGAAAGATAAAAACAGAGTATTTCAAAACATTGTTTAGAATTTACAACATTTTTTAGTTAAGACTAATAGTTTAAACAATTATAAAGGGGTTAGTTCAAAGTTTGAGATTATTTGGCTTTTTTATTTCCTTTGGTGACTATGTTATTTAAACTTTTAAAGGAAAAAACAATTACATTAGTCTCAGAAAGCAATATTTTATTCAAATTGAGACCAATTTACCGCAATATCTTTGTAGTATAATAATTGGCGACTTTCAAATATTTGTGCCGTACTTTGATAGAACCTAGAATTATTTTGTTAGTAGACTAAGAGCATTTTTAATTACTCACTCAACCAAGCGGCTGGGCCAGAGAGAATTTTGGCGAGGATTATTCAAGTTCACGAACGCCATGGCTCCTAAGTTCGACAAATTTTTACAATCGCTACAAATTGCAGCGGTTCAGCAGCTAGTACTTTGGTTGCGCGTCTGGTAAAATTGTGTTTTCTTTCATATTTTACGTTGGTATTTATACATAAAATTTTTTACAACCTAAACATAAAATATGCGAACTTGTCAATCACAAATTGTACTCCTATAGATTTTCAAAAATGACCCAATTTGTAATTTATTGTTCATGTAACTAAAACACTTGACCACTGGAAATGCAACACGTGAACCCACATGAGTCATCCCTGCACATAGTTTTGCACTTGGTTCATCGGCATGCGGCCAATATTGCCCCATATATTTTGTCTCAAGTGTCGCGTGCCATTCTTAATGAAAGGGAAGATTAGATTTCAGTTCATGCATTAAGTGTGAACGAATTTCCTTGATGAGTCTTCTATGAGATTCATATTTCTTTAGGTAACATTTTGAGGTGTGAATAAAATGGGTTTCATACTCAAGATATTTACGTTCATCGGATATTTGATATATTCTTTGAGCTCGAATACTATTGCTTTTATTGCTATGGTTTAGGATTGCAGTAAATTAGTTCTAGATAATAATCATAATATTAATTGAGTTATTAATGTAATGCTTATCATTCAATAATTTGATTTTAAATTGATAATATTACAATAGTAACCTTTGCGCCCTGCTGGAATATATTGTAATGTTCGCTTTGAGTTCTTTCTTTTATTAATTTTTATGGAAATTGGCCCAATATAAACTCTCTCCATTGGTAGTGACACTATTTGAGATTTGATTCTGTTTAAATCAAATGTGATTGTCTAAAATGTATTTCTAATGAACGGTCTGGTTATTGTACAGTCTTTCATTTGTGAGGAGCACTCAAACTCTATAAAGTTGAATACTAAACAATGCTACTTAGCAGCACACGGAACATTCCTTGTTTGGCCTTCTAAAGAGATAGCATTTCGCTTGTAAAACTTGCTCTACCAATTGTCATCACTTTCTTCCATTGATACAGTAAACTTTCTTCCTGCATATCATTTCACAAACTTCTTAGGTCGAATTAAACCTATCTTTTTGTTTCAAGATTTTTTCACGGTGCCAAGAGAATGATCACTCAGTCAAAATTAATGCTCTTTAACTGGAAAACGATGGATAATTTTGTGGAACTGCTCCATGTCCACTACAGCTTAGCATGAACTGATTAATGTAATTTCAATCTTGGCCTACGCATCCATCTGTGAAAGGCACAACTTTTCAATTTTATCTGAGACTTGTTCTTAAATGTACTGCAATAAAAACGTGAACATTTCGTTAGGGTCTTTCTTAGCACTGCCTTCATGGTGTTGAAAAAACTTACTTTTTATAGTTTTGAAATTTTTTATGCAAAATGTATAACTAACTGTTGTCGAACATCTCTTGGAGTGGTATACAGAGGAGTGATATGTTTTGCATGAAGTCAAAAGTTAGACTTAAGACATCATTTTTAACTTCACGAAGCTATTCCAATTCATAGATCTTAGCTGCTCTTCTCTTGTGTATAATCAATTCAGCTTTTGCTACCATGATTGCTTGCATCCCTTAGTCAGTTGAGTTTATTCTGATTGTGAGACGTTCGCTCTCACAACTTGCGTCAACTTATGGCCGACCAAAGAGAAAATCGAAGTGCTCTTTAAATATTTTGTAATGAAATTATTGTTTTACTTTAATTTAAGTCCTTGAATATTGTATACATTTTTTGATATTTTACTCCGCTGCCAGATAATTATGTTCCTTCGAAAAGTAATGAAATTATTTATCTGGAAAAGATCTTATATGATATTTAATTTGTAGGAATAGTGTTCTGGCTTTGTTGTCTACCTCTATTATCATAAGGTAATTTCTGCAGTGACTGCTGAAGTTGGAGCAGTGTTATATATTTGATGGATTTCTTGCATACCTTGATTCTCTCATCATGTACCTTTACAAAATAATTAAATAAGCATTTCCTCGCTTTTACAGACCCTTTTAGATATGTTCGTTTTTGTTTTATATTGTGTGTTTTGAGATAGCTTCGAAGAAAAATGTCTTGCTCGTTTTTTTATAAAAAAACTGTAGAATTTATTGAGAACCCGAAGCCTTGATTCTTCATTGATATTTTTGGGACACATCAATTTTCAACAAAACGGTGAAGTCTCAACTGGAATTTTTGCGGAAACAGTCCTACCAGCTTTGTTTGCGTACTCTTTTCTTTGCCAGCGGCGACATTTCATTTCTTGTATTTAGGGTTTTTTTTACAAAACCCTACTAATATCGGTATACTATATGTCCATGAGTCAGTGCGTCACAACAAGTTTTCTCAGGAATTATAGAAGCTACAGTGGTAAAATTTTGTGAAAAGCTCAGAATTTTCTGGTTAATAAAAGTTACGTAGTCATAAAAATTTTCAAATGCATTTCAGGGGTTCTCCTTATATAAGAATGTGATTCCTTAAAGATTTTGTTTTCAGCAAAGATAGTCGAGCAGGATACCAAATGAAAGATCTTGATGAGATCTTTTAAGATATGTTAACTTAGTTGGATTGCAACAGATGTGATGGAATAGGTAGGACAAGTGGAGGAACATGAACAAATTGTGTTCCTCCTCCTTGTAATTGGACATCTGTGGCCCGAAAAATTTGAAAAAATTCTGCAGATATTTCTTTATGAGTACAACAACGAAAAATACCTTCTTCTTCTTGCTCTGGGGCCTTCGCTTCCTACAAAAACTGCCTCTAATTGTCTCAGTCCTTTGACCGTATCTCCCAATTTCAGAATCTGAGCATTGATAAACTGTTTTCGTCAACCGAGTCAGCACAGCGTTTCCTCGGGTTTTCCAGTGGTCTCCGGCATTCAGTTCTCCCACCAAATATCTTTTATGGTACACGTTGGTCATCCATATCACAGATCAATACTGTCGTATGCTTGCTTAAAGTCAACAAAAATTTTATATACGTCTATGCTGAACTCCCAAAATTTCTCAAGTACCGTCTTGACAATAAACAATTGGCCTATTGTCGATCTACCTACTCTAAAATCAATTTGATACTCCCCAATAATACTGTTGGCATATGAGCTGATTTTATTTTCTAAGATTTTTGAAAATATTTTGTACGCCGTAGAAAAGAGCGATATGCTTCTACTCGTATAATTTTTGCTCTGTAGCTTGTCACGTTTTTTGTAGATAAGGAATATAGTAGATTGGCTTCAGTCTTTCGGCATATATTTTTCTCACCAAATATCTGTTAAGTATTTGTATTATATCTGGCAACACTAATTTAAGCTTGTTAATGACTAACTTAACTCTTGTACTAAATGACAAACATATGTATATATTCTTCTGTCAATAAAGAATCAATCCCTTTTTCTAATCGAACCTACGGCCTATCAATACACCACATTGGCGACGAGGAGAGTTTTCAGTTGAATTTCAACAGACAAAGTTTGTTATATTCGTTTATTTAATTAAAGTGCAATTTTGTTGTAGATTTAGTTAAAACAAGTTGGGTAAACAGACCTACGCTCATGTCAGAAGGGTTTTGTATTCAATTTACAAACTGCAGTCACGCAGATCGAATCAAATCAAGAAACATGTCAAAGACGATTTCATTGGAGAAAGTATGAAATACGAAGCTCATACTATTATTAACAAAGTTGAACGAATTTCGACTTCTAAGGTTTTTGGTATTGTTATACCCATAAATATCTCCCTTGATAATTATTTCAGATGTCCATCCGCGACGGAGAAAACACATTTTTCATGTATTTACAACCCCCCCCCCCCCCCCCTTTGTGTCCCCACTAAAGCAAAAACTGACAGTTCAACAACTGTTTTGAAAAGCTCCCATGAAAACTTGTATTTCATACTCATATCGGCTACGTTTGATGAATTTTTTTTCAGGGGCCACTCTTCTGTACTGTTATCATCGATCAATGGCCAATTTTTTCGAATCCTAGAATGGTTACAAAACCCTTTTGCGAGGAGCTCTCTCCCACCTCCTTGACTTGTTTCACTTATGAGCATTAATTGTAGGTACTCATCTTCAGTCATTCATTCAATTGAATCAAGTGTTCAAAGCATGCACCTTAAACGTTGAAGTTGGGAAAAAATAACTTAAAATTATTCAATCTTCGCATTTAAAACAGCCACTATTTTGTTTTACGATTACTGATACCACTAACTGAACCGATTCTCAAAGATATACATGACACCTATCATTCCTGAAATTTTCATGCAAATCCTAGCAAAATTGTAGTGTCTGAGTCGGTAAAAGGCGCATGTTGTTCCATAGCCATATGTTGCCATAGTAATAAATGCAGCGCATATTGTTCCATAGTAATACAGGAAAATTCAAACCGCTATAACTTCGCTAAATTTGATTCAATCTTTATGAAACTTTCAGGAGAGATTAACCTTAGAAATAGACATCTACGTATTGAATTTCATTG
This sequence comes from Odontomyia ornata, assembly GCA_963969285.1. Classification (NCBI taxonomy): domain Eukaryota; kingdom Metazoa; phylum Arthropoda; class Insecta; order Diptera; family Stratiomyidae; genus Odontomyia; species Odontomyia ornata. The sequence continues at coordinate 282,785,674 of OZ017739.1, read as the reverse complement.
AATCTAAGGGTACCGTTAAGATTTTATTCAAGAAAACATAAAATCGATAAATCATACTATTACTAACAAAGTTGAGTGAATTGCGACTTCTCACGTATTTGTTGTTGTTGTACTCATCAAGGCCTACATCCCTGATTTTTTTCAGATTTTTCGGATCACAGGTGTCCAATCGCGAGGGGGGGGGACACAAATTTTTCGTACATTTCCCCTCCCTCTGCGCCCCTCGAAGCAAACTTTGCCAAACTAAGACCTGTTTTGAAAAGTTCTCATCAAGACCTTTCATTTGATACCCATATCGGCTACCTTGAATGAAATTTTTTTTTCGGGGGGTCACTCTCTTATATGGGGAGACCCCCCTTAAATACCTTATAAATTTTTTTGTAGTTGAAGTTTGAAGAGATCACCACTTTACACCTACACACAAAATTTGATGTTTCTAGCTTAAGTAGTTTCCGAGAAAAACTGCTGTGACACACGGACGGACGGACGGACGGACGGACGGACGGACGGACGGACGGACGGACGGACGGACAGACGGACAGACGGACAGACTGGTCGCGAAACTAGTAGGGTTTTGTAAAATTATTTTACAAAACCCTAAAAAAGGCGAATAAGTGCAATTTTATTGTACATTAAGTTAGAGCAGAGTGAAAAAGTGCATAACCTAGAAGTTCGCCATGCCTCATACTCCATCCACAAGTGATTCTGTGCAAACATTTTTGTCAAATCATATGCCGGAATTTGTTCCCGATAAGGACGATTGGCAGCTGTGGCACGAGAGGCTCCAGATTCATTTTGATGAAATCGATTGCAGAGAACCGAAAATTCAAAAAGCGATACTTCTTAAATCGATCGGATCGGAGGCGTATGCTGTTTTGCGAAGTTTGTGTGATCCGGTGATACCTGGCAAATTGGATTACGATGTACTGGTTAACCATTTAAACAACCAATATACGCCACCAGTTATTGTATACCGGGAAAGGTAAATTTTCTTTGAGGCAAAGAAAATGGAGACTGACACGATTGCTTCGTGGCACGCACGGTTGAAGAAGTTGGCATTAAATTGCAAGTTTGGTTCCCAATTGGATGCATTTGTTGTTAGCAAGTTCGTGTGTGGAACATCGGGAAAGATATTCGAGCGTTTATGCGAAGAAGATGAAAATTTAAAATTATCTGATGCCTTCCGGAAAGCTCTTATGATTGAATCTAAGCTATTAGCCAATTCAAATGAGGTTAGTTTCGTCAGGGGAAGGCGGAAAAAGGACAGCACAATGACAACTAAGGAACCTTGTATACATTGCGGCTGGGAAAATCACCAATCGATACAGTGCAAATTAAAGAAATCGACTTGTAATTATTGTAAAAAGGTTGGACATCTCGCCTCCATTTGTAAGTTAAAAAGGTCAGATAAAAAAGTTAATTTTGTCGAGAAAGTAAGAAGACAAACTCAGATACTCAGATAGATCAATGTATGTAGTCGAAGCTGGAGAGTCAACAATTCATTCAGTAAGCAGCGATTTGAAAAGTGAGGCCCAAATATATGTTCTGCCGATTTCGATCAATGGTGTTAAACATTCGATAGTATGCGATACGGGATCACCGCTTTCATTGCTTTCGGTTGGATTTTTTAATGAATATTTTCGACAATCTTCTCTTCGACCATGCAACATTCCGCTTACAAATTATGGAGGAAACCAAATCGATATTATCGGTGAGCTTGATACTTTTGTTAAATACAATGGCCAAGAAAATTTAAGTACATTTATCGTAACCAACACAAATACTCCACCATTATTAGGAAGGAATCTTCTTCGTAAATTTAAATTTGATTTGATACAAGTTGCAAACAACATAAATTCAGTGAATTCGTTAGAGACTGTTGTAAGTGATCTAAAACGGGAGTTTTCCAAAATTTTCGATGGGTCGCTAGGAAAATACAAACTAGGTACAGTAAAGTTGAAAGTTTGTGAAGGTGCAAATCCAATTTTTTGCAAACCCCGTCCCATTCCATTAGCATGGAAACATTTGGTTGAAAAACAATTACAGGAATTAGTCGAAAATGATGTTTTGGAATTAGTTGACAATTCTGACAGGGCAACTGCTTTAGTTCTTGTTGTGAAACCTAATGGGGATTTGAGAATATGCGGTGATTATAAAGTAACTTTGAATAAAGTTACCGTAGATTATATATACCCACTTCCACGTATTGATGAAATATATGCATCTCTTCAGGGCGGTAAATTATTTTCCAAATTAGATTTATCAAACGCGTATAATCAGCTTCCTTTGGAGAAAGAATCTCAACTGTTATGCGCATAGAGCACTCACCTAGGTGTTTACAGAATGAAAGGATTGCCGTTTGGAATAAAACCTGCAGCAGCAATCTTTCAGAAAACAATTGAGAATTTACTGAGAGGTATTCCTAACGTTACAGTTTATCAAGATGATATTGTTGTTACTGGAAATACGAATGAAGAACATATAAAAAACTTAAAATTAGTTTTATCTAAACTAAAAGTAGCAGGTTTGCGACTAAATTTGAATAAGTGCTTATTTTTCCAAGAGAAAATATCTTATTCAGGATTTAATATTGACAAAAGTGGTTTAAGTAAAAATAATGAGAGGATATAATCTGTTTTGGATGCACCAACACCTAATAATATTACAGAATTACGATCCTTTATCGGTATGGTGAATCATTATTCTAGATTCATTAGAAATTATTCCAGCAAAATGATTCCACTGTATGATTTGCTGAAGAAGGATCATGCGTTTAAATGGAATTCAAAATGTACGGAAGTTTATGAGTTGATGAAGAAGGAAATTACTTCTGATCAAGTACTTGTCCATTTTAACCCAAAGCTACCCATAGTCTTGACAACGGATGCAAGTCAATTCGCTATTAGTGGGGTGTTGTCACATAAAAACCCGGATAATACACTTAGACCAATCGCATTTGTGTCTAGAGCTCTTAGTAAAAGCGAAGTAAATTACAGCACAATAGAAAAAGAGGGTCTGGCAATTATTTTAAGTGTTACTAAATTGAGTCAATATTTAATTGGGGCTTCTTTTGAACTACACACAGATCATAAACCACTACTAGCGATTTTTGGTGAAACTAAAGGTTTACCAGTTATGGCGGGGGCTCGTTTGCAGAGATGGGCATATTTGTTGTCTGGATTCAATTATAAAATCAAATATGTTAAGGGTGAATATAACATTGCAGATAATTTATCAAGAATTCCACAATCAGAGGTTGGGGATGCTCCACCTGGAGGAAATTATATTTATTATGTTGGATTTACCAATACTTTACGTTTGAATTTCAAAGAAATCGCGATTGAAACTCGAAGAGATCCGATTTTATCTAAATTGTTTGATGCTATCAATAATTCAACGGTTGATAGGTTAAAAGATAATGAATTCATTCCTTTTAAGAACAAGTCAGACGAACTTTCCATTGAATCAGGTTGCATCTTATGGGGTTACCGAACACTCATTCCAAATAAATTGCGAAAATCAGTCTTAATTGAGCTACATCGTTCTCATATGGGAATTGTGAAAACAAAATCGTTGGCAGGATCGTATATTTGGTGGCCAAAAGTAGATAATGATATTGAAGCTATGATTAAAAGTTGCACGTCTTGTCAATCGTTGCAGGCCAGTCCGGAAAAGAGTAGTTTGATTCCTTGGAAACCAACAGAAGGTCCTTGGAAACGCATTCACATTGACTTTGCTGGTCCTATTAAAGGCTATCAACTGTTGATTGTAATTGATTCTTTTTCAAAGTGGATAGAAATTTTCAAAACTAAAAATGCAACTTCAAATTTCGTTATCGAGAAATTAAGAGAAATATTCAGTCGCTTCGGTTTAGTCGACGTATTGATTTCTGATAATGGAACTCAGTTTACTTCGAGCGAATTCATGAATTTCACCAATAATAATTTTATCAAGCATATACTCACAGCTCCTGGCCATCCAGCTTCTAATGGCCAAGCAGAGAATATGGTGAAAACTGTTAAGAAGTCCATTTACGCAAATTTGAAGGATTACAAACCTGATGACTTTGACACAATAATTCAAAGATTCTTAATGGATCACAGAACCACTAGACATTGTACCACTAAAGTTACCCCAGCCAAACTTATGTTTGGTCGCGAAATTAAAACTAGATTTTCCTTAATGAAACCTCCTTGTACTAAGGATATTATAGAAACTAGTCAACAAAAGAGCGTTGGTAATTACAAGGGCAAACGTAATGTTAAATTCAAGTCTGGTCAGAAAGTTTATATTCGAGATTATACTGATCCTAATAAAGCTGGTTGGACAAAAGCTAAAATAGATAAGAAACTTGGCCCGCGTAATTACAATTGTATCATTACTCACAATAACAAACTAATAAAACGGCATTTAAATCAAATAGTTAATAGATCTACAAATAATGAGTCTGTGGATGATGCAGATGTTGGAGATGAACCAAACGATAGCAATGATTGTGAAGGACATGTAGCAGATCGGCAAGAAAGCGTTAGCGAAAATAATACTGAACAGCAAATTAACCCGGGCTTTGAAATGAATGAATCGTTTGACTCACCTCCAGTATTAAGACCAAGAACAAATAAAGTAAACTATCGAGAATAACATACCGTTAATAAAACCTTTTGAATTTTAAAATATCATAAAATTTCTTTAAAAATATTCTTTATCTTATGTATTAAAAGCTTTAGGAGGAAGATGTTAAGTATTTGTATTATATCTGGCAACACTAATTTAAGCTTGTAAATGACTAACGTAACTCTTGTACTAAATGACAAACATATGTATATATTCTTCTGTCAATAAATAATCAATCCCTTTTTCTAATCGAACCTTCGGCCTATCAATACACCACAATATCCTTGATGGCTTTGTGAATAGCTTCATGGATACTGCTGCCACCATATTTGATGGGGTCTACTGGAATCTTATCGATGCACAGTGCTTTGTTATTCTTTTGTGCTTCGATGGTGTAATCTTCATCCACAGTTGGTAGGGACAATGGGACATTCCGGAAACATCTATAGGCTCCAATGTTCTGGAGCTGTGCATGGAACTAAAGCGGTTCTGGAAATATGATCATCTTTCCTTAATCCTGTTTTCTTCAGCAATGATGTTGCCGATGTCGTCATGACAGATCGTGGTCTTGGGCTGATAACCAAGTTTCAGACTGTTAATATTTTATTTGCTTGTCTTGTGTTGTTGCTCGCTAGAATTAAACCCGTTGCCATAGTATTTTCATTTCTTAATTCTAATTATCTTATTCGCTACTCTTCTTAGATTTTCATAGTTTTTCCTCTTCGTCCCAGTTTTCTTACCCATTATTCTTTGTACGCCTGATTCTTTCTGTCTGACGCATTCTGGCACCCATTGTCAACCAATTATTTCGTTTGCGCCGGGCTTGATGTCCGATTGTCTGTTTTGCCATGGTATTAGCTGCCGCTTTTACTTCCATCCGGAGCTCGTTGCTTGTTTTCAGCGATGTATTTGATAGAATGGGAGCTAGCTGGTTGTCGAAGGTTTCCATGAAAGTTTTTTGTCACAGACGCCGTTTGGAGCCTTTCGATGACAAATTTTGAAGCGGGCTGGTCTTTGCAGAATACGCTAATGATCCGAATTACAATTTGCTCCTCGGTAATTTTGAACGTTAAGCATGCCCGAGGTTCATCGTTTTTGGATCAGAACATGGTCGATCTAGTTTTCTAAGTTACCATACGGTGATACCCAGGTTATTTTATGTATGCGTCGGTGAGAGGAGCAAGTTGGCCGTTTGGCTAGATTTCTGCTACATGCAAAGTCAATCAGGCGCTGGCCGGTCTCATTTGTTCCATCGTAGAGGCTATATCCTGCAGTCATTCCCCGATGAGATATCTCATTGCCAACCTTAGCATTACAATCATGCAAAATTATTTTTATTTCCTTAGTAAGCAATAGGTTGACATGTCTTTCCAGGTGATTGTAGAACGTTTCCTTCGTTTCTTCATCCTTTTTGTCGGTCGGGGCCTCTACGTTGATCAGTCAGATTTCGAAGAATTTTGCTTTTATACGTACGGATCGCACACAACCATTCATCAACTCTCTCTCTACAATTGAGGCTACTCCAGATTTTCATTTTCCAGTACTGTGTATGATTTCATGTCTTGAATATGATTTCCAGCTCAGTTCGTTTCCTCAATTGCCAGTATTTCTAGTTTATATTGACTGGCTTATTGCAAAAGATCTTTAATAGTGCCAGGATAATTGAGTGATCTGACATTTAAGGATCCAATGGTACGGTCTTTTTTTCATTTGGGAAGTTGTTGCCTTAGATTCAATCCACCCCGAGGCTCTTCTGCATGTTTTAAAACAGTGTAGGGTTTTACAGGGACGAGGGGTCAGCTCGTCGCCCAACCTACACTCCAGTGATATGGTTATTTCTTCGATTCTATTATCAGGCGCGGAAAACTCAACCTACACCCTCTCACGTCCCCACAAAAGTAAGGTGTAAGTAGAATTTAGTAGTAGAGCTGTAGGTGTTTTTACTCGTACAGTTAAAAGTATTTTTTGGCATTTAATGTCCCATAATTGGGGAACCGGTAAACTGAATATGCGACATCGAGAACACTTACCATCATTTATTCGAAGGGTTTAGGATGAGAAAGCATGGAAAATTTGGGCTGGGAAAACAAGGGAATCCTTTCTCCTTTCCTAAACAGGCTTAAGACAAATTATGGTGGAGTTACGACAAATACCTGAGAAGTTGAAATTCATTATTACTTGTTAGTAATAGTATGATTTATCAATTTTACATTTTCTTGCATTAAATCGTGGGAGTAAGTTTTACATATAAAGCTTATAAACCTAATAAACTTTTGAAAATTTCAGAAGAATTGAATTTTATTCAACGAATCTATGATGGTTTAAATTTTCGGTTTTACAACAACAGCAATATGTAGTTACTGATCAATATGCATATCCAATCTACTTAGACACTACGGGCTTGTTGAGGTTTGCATGAAAATTTCAGGAAAGATTCGTATCTTGTACAGCTTCAAAAATCGGTTGAATGAGTGATATCAGTAATCACCAAACAAAATGGCGGTCATTTCAAATGAGAATATTGAGTAAACTTCAACTAATTGCCCCAACTTCTCTATTGAAAGTATGTACAGTCAATGAACTCTTGATGAAAAAAAAAACCCAACTTTCTACGATAAAAAATTTCTTCAGAAAAAGAGGATTTTTTTAAGTGATGAGCATCTGAACAACATTTCAACAAATGGATGTCTATTGTTAATTTGGATGAAATGGATGTCTAAAGTTAATTTCCATTGGAAAAAGTTTGTATCGTCGAAGCAATTGACCCAAGCAATTCATATCGGATATTATTTTGCTTCGATGTATCAAGAAAAATGAACAATTCAAAGGCAACTTCGTGACTGCTGGTATAGAGGAACCCGACTGTCTCGCTTATTGGCGGAAACCGTCAACAAAAGAAGACCTAATCAGGAAAACTCCGTAGACAGTAAAATGCAAATAAACAACGACGAGAAAGAAGTGATCAGGTTTTGAAAAAAAAAATCATAAACAAAGGCTGCAGACACAGTCTTTCAAAGATCTATTCAAGAAGGGTATGAAGACTCAAACACTGCAACCACAAAAGCAAGTCCAAAAGCAAATAAAGGTGAAGAAAACTACCAAACACGCCTCCAGAAGAAATTCTAAGCGCTAGAGGCAATTAGCCAAAACTGTTATGTGGCCATGACTGATCAACAGAAGAAATAAATTTAAAGACAGTATCGAAGGTAACTCTGATCAATGTCATGATATAAATTTTATTCCGTATTTAAAAAGGAAAATAAGGAAAAGAAACCAACTCGAAGTTCTGCTGGTTCCTACAGTGTTTTCCAATAAGAGGTGTTATTTTGATATTATAAGAAAAATACCATTTTTTAATATAAATGATCGGATGTTTATTTTATTATAAGGTATGCCGTTAAAAGTGAAAAATAACATCAGACAAATGACCACCACGACCACGCTTACAGGACCATATCCTTTTCATGAAATTTTCCATAACCGAATCGCAAAGTGGCTGCCCTATGTCCTCGGTAGCCTCACGAATTCCATCTTTGATGTCTTGAATAGGTGATCACCTCTCCGAGAGATAACACGATCCGGAAACATTTCCCGTAAAAGATCAAGGGTTTCGTTGCTTGCGTGGTACGTAGCGCGGTTTTGTTGAAAGTAAACGTTGTCCAGATCAAAACCATCTAATTTTGGACATAAAAAATCATTAATCATCTCTCAATAGCGCAATCCATTCACCGTAACTATTGCTCCAGCCTCAATTTCGAAAAAGTAAGCTCCAATGACTCCGCCTGACCATAAACCGTCACACGTTGAGGATAAAGTGGCTTTTCAACAATAACTCTTGGGTTTTCCGAGCCTCAGATGCGACAATTTTGCGATGCGAATTTTTTGACCAATTTCTGTATTGCGGTCCGACAAGGTGCTTCACGACGACAGAAAAATGTTCGAGTTTTACGAGCCGTCACTGCCAAATTTTCACCGTTTTTATAGTGAATTGTAATAACTTCAATGCATTGTTGAAGCGTGTATCGTTCCATTTTTATTAATAACGTAGTTTTTACTTGTCAAATGTCGAAAAATGACAGTTTCAAAGTGACATCTACCGAAATAGCGGGCTATTCAAAATAACACTTCTTATTGGAAAACCCTATATGAGAAAGCCACCATCAAAACAGAACAATTTCCGCCAATCAATATATTCGGACAAAGCGCGAGAGATATGGTTTGGCTATTTGCAGCCAAAAATAAAGTTATATAATTTCGAAATCAAACGAGTTAATGCAAAAAAAAATTAACTGTTTTAACAAAATCACTGTTTGATTTCATGTCAGTCGAAAATCTTCATCTATACCCCAAAAAGTGAAAAAATATCAGACTTTTTTGCTAAAGTGTCTGGACTGCTGAGAGGATATGCTCGATCTGTTTCAAGGCTCAAGGAAGTCGCATCAGAAATTGTACTTGTTTCTGTCAAAACAGTTGCAATAAGAAGAAATATCGACCACCTTATCGAGTACAAATCTCAAACAAAAGCAGTTCCAGTACTTGAATTTCAGAGTAGTGGGATGGAAATGGTTCTAGAAAAGAGGAGTCAATCAGCTGCCAACTGCGCTGTGCACTATAGTTGCGTAAAGTGCAAATATGTTCAGGCTCGGGAGCTCGCGAGCCCATAACTATATCAATATATATATATATATATATATATATATATATATATATATATATATATATATATATATATATATATATATATATATATATATTGGATAGTCTGAAAAGTATTAAGCCTGTTTTGTCATTAGATGGTATTCATTGTCATATATCGGGCAATACTAATCAGACTGAGTCAAACTGCTTTTGATGCCTTTAGACGGTGACATTCCAGTTAACAATTTTCATATGGCCAGTTTTGTATTTCGTCATTCGTGACAAAATTTGTATTCATTGAAAAATGAGTGGAATTTCCGAAACGTTCGTTATATTTTACAATATCAATGCATCGCTGGCTCGTAAAAAAAACTTGTGTTATCTGCGGTCAACATACTTTATCAAAAGCCACAGCCAAAAGATGGTTCGCTGGCTTTCGTTCTGGAAATTTTGATGTCAAAGATGCACCTTATCTTCCATCATGACATTGCCAGACCCTGCACATCTTTGATGACCCGGCAAACCAGACCTCGCACCATCAGACTACTTTTTGTTTCAGTCACTGCAAAACTTCCTTAGTGAAAAGAAATTCACTTCAAAAAGGGACTGAGAAAATCACTTGGCCAGTTTTTTTCCAGATAAACCACAGAAGTTCCACACCGATGGAATAATGGGTCTACCCAAAAATGAAAAAAAATCATAGAAAATATGTACTTAAATCAAATATTCAATTGAAAAATGGTAAAAAAGGCTCAAAACTATGACGCTCATCGAATATATATATATATATATATATATATATATATATATATATATATATATATATATATATATATATATATATATATATATTTATATATATATATATATATATATATATATATATATATATATATATCTATATATATATATATATATATATATATATATATATATATATATATATATATATATATATATATACATATATATATATTGCCGCGTGTTTTCTGGTCTACGGCCAATAATTTTAATGTTCCGGGAAAGTGCAAATGCAATGTCTTTTGAATTAAATTTAAAGAGTTTATTTAAGTACTTAAAAGTGCACAATCACTTATTAATTATTTCACGATTTTAATTTTCACTATTAAAATTAAAACATCCACTTGTCCATAAATTTCTATCGCAATTGTCTTCTCCGATCACTTCACTATCAACGAAAATCACTTTTCTATTACTCGAACAATATCGCTTCCCACACACTATCGCAGTTCTTATCGCGATCGGATGAATGATTCCCCCATTCATTCAGCTCGCCTTTATATAGGGTCTCTAATCATTCAACTCAGTTCACGTACATTGATGAATTAGCGGGAACATTCCAGCATCGTAATGAATGGAGCAGTGACCCAGATGTTGATCATGCTTGTTGGGTTCTCGTGGTTTCGAGTAAATTCGTTTTGTTGATGTTCTTAATTGTTGTGAAAACAATTGCGACAGTAGCTCGCAGAATTATTTGTACATGTAACACTGCCCCCACCTCAGTTCTTTTCGCCCCGAAAAGATGTGTCGCCATTTGTAGTCAATTCGCCCTGGGTGTAATATGGGGCAAGACGGTCCATATGCACGATTTTCATTTTGGCTCTTGTCTTACGGTGTTCCTGTATGCGATATGCGAAGTCGTTGATTCGCTTTGTGACTTGGTAGGATCCCTCCCAATTATGTTGCAAATTTGGAGACCTACCTTTTCGCCGTTGCGGGTTTTATAGTCAGACCAAGTCATCTTGCTGGAAGCCAGTAGAATTTGCCTTGAGGTCATACCTGGTCTTCATGCGGTCAGTAGCCGATTCGAGGTGTTTTCGCACAGTCCGATGTATCTGGTTTAACCGTTGTCTTAGCTAACTTGCGAACTCCGAGATCGTTTGGGGTTTCTCAGGGGGTGTTCCGAACTTTATATCGGCTGGCAGACGAATAGTCTTTCCAAAACTGACTTTGGCTGGGGCTTGGCCCGTCGATGCATGTTCGGCAGCTCTGTACGCCTTCAAAAGTAGTGGAATATGTCGGTCCCAGTCCCTGTTCTCGTCAACCATCTTGGCCAGATGTTTACTTAGCGTGCCGTTGAAACGTTCGACCATTCCATTGGATTCGGGATGCAGCGGTGTTGTCCTCGTTTTCCGTATTCCCAGTAGTTCAGACATTTCGCCAAAAAACTAGTGACTTAAAGTTTCGGCCTTGATTCGAATGTAATTCACAAGGTACGCCGTACCTACTGATCCAATTTAGCACTAGCTGTTCGGCTACGGTAGTTGCTTCCTGGTTGGGAATGGGGTAGACCTCGGGCCACTTGCTGAAATAACCGGGTACAACCAGCGTGTATCGGTTTCCCCATTCGGATTCAGGAAAGGTTCCTGCGATGTCAACAGCAATCCTTTCAAACGGTACCCCCACGTTATAGGTTTGCATTTGTCCTCTTTGTCGTCGCTTTGGGCCTTTGACGGAAGCGCAAATTGTGCATCTGCGACACCAGTCCTCTATGCTTTCTCGAGCGTGGAGCCAATAGAACCTTTCCCGCAATTTCGCTAAGGTCTTGTTAACACCAAGGTGGCCTCCCGAGGATCCTTCATGCATTTCCTTAACCACATCGTGGATTCAGCTTTTGGGAAGTATAATTTGCATCCTATAGGAGCTGCCATCCACCGTTTTCCATTTCCGCTTGAGTATGCCACCCTCTACCTGAAGGGAGTTCCATTGTGCCCAAAAGCTTTTCAGGGTTGCGCCATGCATTGAAACGTCTTTCCACTCAGGTCGCCCAGTCGTCTCCTTCCATACAAGAAATGGTCCGATGTCTTCATCGGCTATCTGGGCGTTTCGAATCTCCTCCGGTGACCAACCTTCATCGAATTCGGTCGTTATCAATCGCAGATCAACGGTCGGCTGCGTTTCCTTAACCCGTTGGCAATGCTTGCAGTTAGCTGGACATGGGTGACGAGATAGGGCGTCAGCATTGCCATGAACTCTGTCCTTGTGAAGTAGTTGGGGCGTCACTAAGTCTGGTCGGATCGTCGATCGGGTTGCACCAGTGTCGTTTGTTATGGTGCCAGGTTCTTCATCAACTTGACCAGGAAGGCATAAGTCTGCTTCTCCACGATGTTGCCTTGACACGGTGATGGGGGTGCTGGGGATGTCGATCCTCCTAGCCGACGTCTGTCGCATGAAGCTGGCCCTTTCAGTTTGATGGGGTTCTATTCTAGCCTGCTGACACGGTCGGGATCTCCACCATTCTGGACAATAGCTCCGTTTTCTTCGCTTCTTGCAGTCTCTTTGCAGGTGCCCCTTCTCTCCGCAATCCCAGCATCTAGGCGCACCATTTACATGCGGCTCTCGCTCATTTTCTACGCGCTCACAAGTGCACTCGTCTGCCACTACCTTGCGAACTCGGACAGTGGTACGAGTCACATTTTTCCCTGCCTCAAAGTTCAGGCTATAGTCCAGCGCATCCTTGACTGTTTGCTTTTGAGCTAAACGCACAGCTTGTTGCAATTCCTGGTCTTGTAAGGCACTGATGAATGCTTCTGTTGCTGCGTCATCTCGATGTTCTGGGTTGTACGCTGGGTAAGCCAAAAGTGCCAGTCGCTCAATGTCTTGGGCTAGCTGCTGTAAGGTTACGCCAGACTTCTGCATCCGATTCCGTAGCTGTGCCCGATAAATTTGCTTCAGATGGGCACCTCCATAATGCATGTCGAGCGCATTCAATATAGCAGCCGGGTTTGAGTGTAAATCAACGGGGATAGTCTGCAAAAACTCGGCAGCTGGGCCTCTTAGAGCAAGAATTAGTGCAGTTGCTCGTTCCTGCTCATTCCACAGATTTATCCTAGCGGCGGCTTCAAACTGTATTTTGTAAATACTCCAGACCGTTTGCCCATCGAATATTGGCGCTTGCACATTTCTGGATGTGCTTTGCGCTGCGGTTACAAGCGGGGCTGGTGGGGTGGTTACTACTGCCTTTGCTGCTTCCAATTCCTTTTTCACTTTTTTCATTTCATGGTTCTCTTCTTCTCTCTTTGACCTGGCTAACCTTTTCCTCAACCTGGTAAACCTTCTCGTCGACCTTGTCAACTTTTTCCTCGACGCCTTTTATTTGTTTGTTCAGACTGCCGAGCTCCGCTTTTATTTCGGTGGACTGTTTTTGAAAATCTGCCTTGATTCCGATCGCTTGTTGATCCAGCTTTGCTGATTGTTCATTTAGCTTCGTAGTTAAATTGGATGAATATTGTCGCTGCTCTTGCTGCATAAGCATCAACATTTGCATCAGCGCATTTTCTGGTTCCTTTGATTTTGGCATTTCTGCGTCTCCCTTAAGCTCCGCCATGGTAAATTCATTTAATTTGAAATGTTAGCTTCGTGGTTATTATTTATTTTTATTATTTCGGTTTTTATTTATTTTCCACCAGTTTTCACTATTGTGCATTTTTAGGTCTTTGTAAAAAAATTTTGTACAAAGACCTACTAGTTTCGCGACCTGTCTGTCCGTCCGTCTGTCCGTGCGTCACAGCTAATTTCCTCAGAAACTATAGAAGCTAGAATACTCAAACTTTGTGAAAAGGTCAGAAGTGATGGTCTCTCAAAAGTTAAGTCCTTGACAAAAATTTAAAATATGTTTAAGGGGGTCCCCCCTAATAACGAATTGGCCCATTAAAAAAATTTTTTAAACAAAGGTAGTCGAATGGGCAGTCAAATGAAAGGTCTTGATTAGAGCTTTTAGAATCTGAAATAAAAAAATCATTTGATGAATTAGGGGGTCCAGAGGAAGGCAAAATGTACCCAAAATTGGTGTCCCCCCCTCGCGATTGGACACCCTTCAGCCGAAAAATCTGAAAATTATCACAAATGTGGACCTTTATAAGTACAAGGGCAACAAATACCTTAGAGATCGAAATTCACTCAACTTTGTTAATAATAGTATGATTTGTAGATTTTACATTTTTGCCCATAAAATCAAAACGGTACCTTTAAACTTCTTGAAATTTTGCAATTATATAGACTGACATAAGATATATATGTTCGCAAAATTTAATAGAGATCAAATCATAATCAAGTGAGTTATAGCGATTTCAATTATATGGAATTACAACAACGATAACACGTGTTTGTGGTTCATAAAGGATTTTCCAATAAGAGGTGTTATTTTGATATTAAAAGAATAATGCCATTTTTTTAAATAAATGATCGGATGTTTAGTTCGCTGTAAAGAAGAAGATATGCCGTTAATAGCAATAACTAACATTGGGCGAATCACTACTACGACACGCTTACAGGACCATATCCTCTTCATGAAATTTTCCATAACCAAATCGCAAAGTGGCTGCTCTATGTCCTCGATAGCCTCACGAATTTCATCTTTGAGATCTTGAATTGACGCTGAGCTATTGGCATAGGCCTTCTCTATCACGCGGCACCAAAGGAATAAGTCGCAAGGTGTTAAATCAGAAGATCTATTCAAAATAACACCTCTTATTGGAAAACCCTATATATAATTAAAATTGACTTAGGTACTTTTATTTTCTTTCAATTTTCATGAAAATTTAAGGAATAGTATTTAACTTGAATATGTTCAATCGGCCAAACATTCAGAAAAATCATTTAAGCTAGATTAAAATGGCGGCTGCACTGTGCTTATGAAAGAAACTGTGCATCTTTTGTATAAATTTGAACGATTTCATATCTTAGTATTGGATGAATAATTCAAGTTCAACTTGCTTCTAACCCTAGGATGTTTACAAAGACCTTCTGGTACGAGCACTCTCCTGCTTACTCAACTTGTATTATGTTTAAACGTTTTTCACTTTGAAAATTTTCTTTCTCGCTTCTTGATACCACTGTCGCGTGTTTTCTGGTGCGTGGCTAATAATTTTAATGTTCCGGGAAAGTGAAAACGCAATGTCTCTTAAATTAAATTAAAAGAGTTTATTTAAGTACTTAAAAGTGCACAATCACTTATTAATTATTTCACGATTTTAATTTTCACTATTAAAATTAAAACTTCCACTTGACCATAAATTTCTATCGCAATTGTCTTCTCCGATCACTTCACTATCAACGAAAATCACTTTTCTATTACTCGAACAATATCGCTTCCCACACACTATCGCAGTTCTTATCGCGATTGGATGAATGATTCCCCCATTCATTGAGCTCGCCTTTATATAGGGTCTCTAATCATTCAACTCAGTTCTCGTACATTGATGAATTAGAGCGAACATTCCAGCAGCGTAATGAATGCAGCAGTGACCCACTTTCTGATGTTGGGTTCTCGTGGTTTCGAGTAAATTCGTTTTGTTGATGTTCTTAATTGTTGTGAAAACAATTGCGACAGTAGCTTGCAGAATATTTGTACATGTAAAAAAAAAAATATATATATATATATATATATATATATATATATATATATATATATATATATATATATATATATATATAAAGGGTGGTCCAACCATAATGAACGAGTCACACCCTAACGTCAAGTGTTTCGACCAGCTTAATGTGACATTTCTTTGTTTCAGTGTTTGACAAATTTATCCGTGGAGAGGTACAGAATTGCGCAGCAGATTAAGGTCGTTGAAGGCTTTTACGAAAACGGGCGTTCAAATCAAAATGTATTTCGTGCACTTCATGTTCGCAATCGGAAGAATTGTGCACAAATATCAGCAAATTGGGACTCTAGGAAATACGAGATCATCTGTGCATGCTCGCCCAGTTCATTTTGCGGAAAATATGCTGTTGTTCCCGATACTGTAGAAGAAGAGCCGTCAACCTTGACTCCTCACCGTGCCCAACAATTGAAGATCTCACGAATATCACTGATGCGAGTTTTGAATAAAGATTTGAATCTACACGCTTAAAAGGTTCAATTTACACAGGAACTGAAGCCTACTGACAATTTCAAGCGTCAGAAATACGCCGAATGGTTGGTTGAACATACACAAGGGAATAGTGACTTTACAAAGAAAACCATCTTCAGCGACGAGGCACACTTTCACCTCAGTGGATTCGTTAATAAGCAAATTGCCACATTTGGGCAAATGAGAATCCACGAGTGATTGTTGAAAAGCCGATGCATCTACAAAGACTAACTGTCTGGTGCGGTTTACGGGCTGGCAGCGTCATCGGGCTGCACTTCTTCGAAAATGAGGACGGGCAAGCTGTTACCGTGAATAGTATTCGCTGTTGCGAGATGGTAACGGACTTCTTGTGGCCAGAAATAAAGGTTATGGACATGAACTATATGTGGTTCAAACAAGATGGTGCCACTTGCCACACAACCAACAAAACAATGGCTCTTTTGGGCGAGAAATCCAATGTCTGTGCTAACTCACACTGTGGCGATGTTAATTGGCCGCCACGATCATGTGATTTGACACCGTCGGACTTCTTTTTCTGGGAACATATAAAAGAAAAAGTGTACGTCACTATGCCAAGAACAATTCACGAGCTAAAGGATGAGATAATTCAGCACATTAACGACATTGAACCTCAATTATTTCTCAGCGTCATTGAAAATATGGACCATTGGGTAGAAGTATGCCACCCTTGCCGTGGCGAGTATGTATTTGGACAATATTTTGTTTCACACATAATTGTCATAGATCTTTCTATTATAATAAAAAATATTAACATAATTCTCCAAAAAATTTTTGTTTTATCTGCAATTGAAGACCTCGATGCAAAAAGAGGACAGCTTCCTTTTTAAAACTTTTCAGAAACAAAGAAAAACGTTTTAAAAAAAGATTTTTCGTTTATATTTCGTATTATCTTAGACTTTGTCACTTAGAGACCGAATTCAGTGATATTTTTTAAGAACAAATTATTCGTTCTATGATATGTTATGTTTTTGCTCCAAATACATATATTTTTATTGGTTTCCTTGGTAAAAAATGATAGAATAGTGACAAGTAATTACAAAATGATAGAATAGTAACAAACACAATCATATATTTTTGAAAATAGTACAGTAGGTTACATGTTGTATTTTGATAATAGTAAACTAAGTTTATTTCTTCTCTATTTGACTGGATTTTCATGTATCATAATCGCCATCTTCTACATCACTCGTGTTACTTATAGCATCATCTTTTGAATCAGTTCATTGTAGAACCACAAGCAATCTGGGGGAACATATTTTGCTACTAACTCCTTCACATCTTTGAACTTTCTCTTTTAGGTAAATTTCTCGAGAGAAATTTACCTATTGCGGAGAGCATCATATATATATATATATATATATATATATATATATATATATATATATATATATATATATATATATATATATATATATATATATATATATATATATATGGGATATAACGAAATTTATGAACACGCTAGAGGTCGCAATTTTGCTCCGATTTTCACCGGTTAAGTTCGTGAACCAGCTATATCGGCTGGGCAAAAACAAAATGGCGGCCATTTTAGACGAATAATCGTGATTTCTGTTCTGATCAAAGTATAGCTCCGATTTGGATGAAATTTGGTACAAAGGTTCACTGATATATGTGATGAATCTCACAATAAAAAATCCAAAGTCGGTACAGCAGAAACGAAATTGCGGCCGCTCAAAGGTCGGCAAACGTGCAAAATTTTGCTGTTGTAATAGTGGTCAAAGCTTTCAACAGATTTTTAAGAAATTCGGCAGTTAGATAAAAATTATGAGTATCTAAAGCATTGCGTGAAAAATTTGGAGGTCAGGTTACAAAAAACAAAATGGCGGCCAGTTGAAACTCAAAACTTCAAAGGCTTCTAAAAGTCGCAATTTTAATTTGATATATATAAAACTTGGTTTTAAGATAGACATTTCTTAGATCTACAGTTTTTGATATTTTGATGATTATACATGTGCAAATTTCAAAATGGCGGCGTTTTAAATATGCGTTTTTTTTTTTTTTTTTTTTTCAGAATATGCGTTTTTTTCAGAATTTTTGTGGCCCTGTAGCGGCCACATTTTCCAGCGGGTTTTGATGAAACTTGAGATTATGGATCTCTGTATTATGTTTTTGTATTATGCAGAAAATTATCAAAATTGAATGAAAAATAAAGAAGTCGAAAATTTAAAACCCAAAATTTTTAAGCTGCCATTTTCACTAAAAATTGAATTATTTGGCCCTGTTTAGAGTGAAACTCCGATTTGAACGAGATTTGGCACATTGATTGATGAGGTCCTAGCCCACAGAGATTTAAAATTGTCCAAAATCAAATGCATGCATTCAAAATGGAGGCCCCCAAAGGTCAGGAACAAGCGCAATTCGCTATGTTAGTAGCAACTGAAATAATGAATTTTTTTCATGGAAACGTTTTAAATGACTTATCTTGAACGTATTTATAAATCAGAATATTTTTTAAATATTGTAAAATATTTTTAACAATACTCTAAAAAATTATAAAATCGTAACTTGTCAGTCTGTTCGTGTGTCACAAGTTTTCTCGCAAACTAGAATGAGGAAATTTTCTACGTAGGTTAAAGTGGTTCCTCTTGAAATTTGCAGTGTAAGAACATATTTAAAGTATTTAAGGGGGTCTCCCCATACAGGGGGGTGAATAAACATTTTTTATTTCTGTAGCCCTCTAGCAGCCAAGTTTCTCAACAGATTCCGATAAAACTTGAAATTATAAGTTATTAAGGCAATATAATTTAATTTAATTATGCAAATCGGATGACAAATAAAAAACCCGAAAATTCACAGCTTAATAATTTTAGCAGCCGTTTTCAATAAAAATTCTGATTAAACTTTTATGGAAATTTTTTGAAATTAACTATTTGAGCTATTTAAGCCAAAAAGTTATCACCTTTGTTTAACAACCACTGTCAAATGTATAAACAGCAAATGTGAGAAGGTCGAAACGAGTATAAATATGTTTATAACAATTTATTACCCGCCGATTTTCAATATGTGATCCATACGTGTGCAACTCAATTTAATTAGCAAAATATTTGCGCCTCTATGAAGGGTCTACAAATACGAACGGCGGCAGATCCTTTCTGTTAACAAATACCCATGTAGTGCTACAAAAATTGCAATAAGAAGTCCAGTAGTAGATAAGCCAATTTCTTTTTCGAAACATTACGCTGCATACGAGAAATTTACCTTTCCGGCTGGTGCTGCCAACGGGGATTTTTTTATTTTCAAAGGCCCACAGTAAAGAACGTTGTCATATTCTGGTAGAGAGAAAGTAATGTTTGGTTTTTCTAATAGGAAAGCATCTTTTACTGAAGGCACTGCTGCTGCCGAAGAACTGCACAACATGACATCGTTATTGTACTCCACATACCTGTACTTCGATATTGTGAATTTACTGCCTTTAGTAGTTTTCTTGGGAGTATTTTTTCCATTTCCATTCTTAGGTTCAGCGTACAAAGTTTGTTATGTTTTGAACTTGCCCTTAAAATGGGTTGTGAAGTCTAAGAACATACTTTGTTTGGCTTGTATAACAACAAACTTTTTTGATGTCTTTTTTACCATGTCTTCGTAATTTTGAGGAAGTAAAACGCGTTCTCTTTTCCGTCTCTCCTTTTCAATTATGCCAAAAGAACGGTCGCAGGGTAAAAAACTGTGCCCTGGTTCTGGATGTCGGTGAACAATTTTGTCAAACCTCCTGTATCCCTTGACCAGAATGTAAAAGTACTGCATGAGTGCGATATTCATATTTTGAGCTGAGCAGTTGATAAAGATAAAGTTCTTATACGCTGAGATTGATTTCATTATTTGTTATGAAATGGTTTATCATACTTATAACTTCATTCTGACCTTTCCTTCTGGTACTTTCATTGTACATATAGCAGTATGATTTTCCATTGCTTGCACACTATATATTGAAGTTATAACACCAGAGCTGCCTCTTATAGAACACATCTCCACTTGGTACTACCGGCAAAGGTAAATTCTGCTGAAAGTCCAAAGTTAAAACTTCCATGTTGTCATTGGTTTTGGATTCTTTAATTTTTGTGTTCATGACTTTATAAAACTCCTCACTTTTTCTTTGATGTAGTTCTTTTTCAAGTTGTAATGTCTTCAAAGGTTCTGGGGTTTTTCAAATTTTATTTGGTTCTCAAGTTGATCACATTTTTGACATGTGTCGGTTTTTGTTGGGCCAAAAGACAGTTTATAGTTTTGGTTAAAATGACGATTGTAAAAACCGTGCTTACTATTGGTTTGCTCTCTTCGCTTTTTTCTTTTTTTGAAAAAACCTCGCTCTCATACATTTGTAAATACAGCCTGTGCATTTTTTTGATATTCAAATCCGGTGATAGGTACCGTACGTTTACGTTTTTGTTTCTGCTATAATGAGATACTTGAGCAGGGAAGCTTTGTATGTGCACATCAATCTGTTTAATAATATTGTCAGGTATTTTGTTTGGTCTATTTCCATGTTTCCCACGCTTATCCATCAACACAGGGATGCCTTCTTGAAGATAACTTACAAGCCTCAAAACAAAAAGCTTTTTTGCAAACCTTTTGATCAAAAGTACCGTGTTTAACTTGGTAGGGAGCTGCGTAAGCTCGATTTTGACCCTCGCCTGTCTTAGGCCTTCGTCTTTGAATAGTCGATAAGCTGATGAGACCACTCAGATGGATATCTTGTTTTTCCTTATCCGCCATCGCATTAAAGGAGTTTATAATATCGGTTTTGATATTATAGTTTACAACGGTAAAACATTTGAACTTACAGTTGCAATCTGTTCCCGTGCTGCGAGCTGCGACCACTGCACCTGTAAGATTGATGAACTCTTCTCCACTGGCCCTCTTCTTCTTCAAAACATTGTGTTTCCATTTAATAGAGGTCTCTCTTCCACTTTCGTCCTTTTCCCTTTAGGATAGTAGAGTTTACTTTGCCTACACAATCTACAGCTTTAGACTGACTAGAAACTCCACCTTTTGAAACTATTTTATTTACATTACCAGGCCCAGGCCTATTGCAATCTTTGCCACTCTCACTGTCACTTTCTAGAACATAATCAGGATCTGAATAACAGTTGACTAAATCACTGAAAGCAATCATGACTGAAACACAAGAACCAAAGACGAAGTTAGGCTTGTACTGAAGTATACAAAGAACTAGGTATATTAACTAATAACTGGAGTACAGTGAACTTTAATTGGCCCAAGAATGGGACAGCTCCCGGGAGCTACCCGGTTCTTCCCCCGAAACATAGACTGTTACAACTCCTTTCCTTTAATATTTTATGGAATATTAGTTGGAGCTGCATCATTCTTTTACACAAATAAAGAGAATATTTTTATTCATATATATCAATAAAAAAAACAAAAACAGCAAAAAGATCTATAGATTTTAATTACTCACTTAAATAGGTTGCACGTTTAACTGCGTAAAATTGTTGCACGTTTAACTGCGCATGCTCTCAGGTAGATCCCGCATAACACAATGTTTTTCGCAGGTACAATTTGATTTTGTTTGCAAGCTGCTATTGCTCTGATAGAACATCGCAAAACTTTCAATGATTATTACCAACAAAACAAAATATATGCTCTGCGTTCTTATTATTCAAAATATTTTTGACATTCAAAGGGAATCCGAATCTAGAGTATTATAATTATAATTCAAATCTATTAAAAAAAATTAGTCCCAATTAAAAATATTTCGTTGACCCCACGAGCCTGTAGCCAAATCACTCGTTGCTACCCTCATTTTTAAAAGCAAACAATTATTTTATTGGTTGCCATTTTGATGGTGAAACACTATTTAAGGAAAATATTCCGTTGCATAATTACTTACAATTCAAGCTTTATTCAATATTTCAGTTAAGAAGACAGAACTACCCTGACGTCAGAAGAGTATTGTTCCTAACCTAAGACAGACAGATGTGTAAAAGGATTTAATTCAGGGAAAACTATATATATATATATATATATATATATATATATATATATATATATATATATATATATATATATATATATATATAGATGTATATATATGAATACGTATATATATATATATATATATATATATATATATATATATATATATATATATATATATATATATATATATATATACGTATATATATATATATATATATATATATATATATATATATATATATGTCTATATATGTAGGTATATATATATATATACATATATATATATATATATATATATATATATATATATATATATATATATATATATATATATATATATATATATATATGTATATATATATAGGTATATATATACTCATATATATATATATATATATATATATATATATATATATATATATATATATATATATATATGCATGTATAAATTTATTTATATTATATACGAGGTGTGTTCAAAAAGTAAGGCGACTTGTCAAATTTCGCGGGCAACGTACATTAGATTATCGATTTTTTTACTTTTTTATATTAGTACACTCATCACATCAGTTTTATAATACGTTTAATTTGTTGTGAGAGGCATAACGATTATAAGTATTTTGCGTGCTCGGCGAATTTCCGCTATCGAAAAAAATGGATCAAGGAATTTGCATCAAATTTTCTGTAAAAAATGGAATTAAGTGCTCCAAAATACTTGAAATGTTAACAATCGCATACGGTGAAACTGTTCTGAGCAAAAAATTTTTTACAAGTGGTACAAACTCTACTAAGATGACAGGGAAGAAGTACATCAACAGCAGATGAAAACGTTGTTTTGGGAAACCGTCGAATCACTATCAGAGGAGTTGTTGAGGATGTTGACAACGTCTTGGGCATGAGACGGGTGTCAGAAGAGTTTGTTCCGAAACCGCCAAATTTTGACGAAAAGAATCGTCACATTAGCATCGCTCAAAAGCTGTTGACAGACGTCAATGATGATCCTGATTTGCTGAAAAAGGTCATACTTGGTGGCGGATCATGGATGTATGGTTATAGTATCGAAACCCAAGCTGAATCGTCCTAATGGAAGAGCCCAGATGAGCCAAGACCAAAAACAGCACGCCAAGTTCGATCAAATGTCAAAGCTTTGCTCACTGTTTTTTTTAATTACCGTAGCGTAGTGCATCAGAAGTTCTTACAATATAGTCGTACGGTCAATAAAGAGTATTATCTTGTGCCGCTTGTGAGAAGCAATACGAAGAAAACGTCCGGAATCGTGGAAAAAAATTAAGGGCTTATGCATCACTATAATGCCCCTGCTCACTCATCTTTGCTTGTGAGAGATTTTTTGCCAAAAACAAGACCACAATCATGCCTCAGTCACCATATTCACCGGATGTGGCCCCATGTGACTGTTTCTTGTTCCCAAAACTGAAGAAACCTATGAAAGCATATAAAGACTATACCGCTGGAACAGCTTAAGGCGATACCGAACAGTGCTTAGGAGAAGTGTTTCGAGGGTTGGGAAAAGCGTTGCCACAAGTGCATTTTATCTGAGGGGGACTACTTTGAAGGAGGCAACATAAATATTGACGAATAAATACTTTTTCATAAAAATACAAAACGCTTAAGGTGTTTTAATTAAACACTTAGGCGTTTTAATTTTAACGTCCAGGGTTTGCAGTGATGGTATCCATTTTAGACGAAAAATCGAGATTTCTGTTCTGACCAACGTGTCTCTCTGATTCGTAATAAAATTTGGTACAGCAATTCAATAAACTGTCTGATGAATCTCACAATAAAAAATCTTAAGTCCAACCATCTGAAACAAAATGGGGGCCGCTCGAATGTTGGAAAATGTGGAAAAATTTTTTATTGTAGTTGTGATCAAACCTTTCAAACGATGTTAATGAAATTCATCTGTTTTTTAAAAATCATAACTGTCTAAAGAAGAATCTAAAAAAAATTGATGTCAAATATCAAAAAACAAATAGCGGCCACTTGATGCCTATATTTTCAAGGTTTTACAATGTCGGCGGTTCAAATATGCAATTTTTTCAGAATTGATGGGCCTCTAGTAGAACTTGGTGTAATGAATGAATAAGTTAATCCTCGTATTTTGTGAAAAATTATCAAAACTAGATGAAAAGCACACAAGTCAAAAATTTTAAAGTTAAAATTTATAGCTGCGATGTTCACGATGAATTAAATATTGTGGCCCTGTCAAGAGTCAAACTCCATTATGAACGAGATCTAGCACAGCAATTGATGAGACTCTAAGGTAAATATATTTTAAAATAATCAAAAGTTAAATGTATCTATTCAAAATGGTGGCCCGGAAGGTCAGAAAGTAAGCGAAACTCACAGTTTAAGTAGCAACTGAAATGTTGAATATTTTTCATGAAAGCGTTTGAAATAGCTTGAATTGGAAGTACTTATACAACAAAGCATTTTCCTTAAATAGTATTTGACTTCCAAAGTGGCGGCCAATAAGATTATTATTTTCTTTTGAAAATAAGGCTACGTACGAGAAATTTGCCTGTCCGGCTGGTGCTGCCAACGGGTTTTCACAGATCACGTGATATTAACATTATATTTTTTATTTAATTCATATTTAAGTGGATAAGACAAATTGTGAAATAATGTCAATAAAGCTAACAATCTTCACCTTAAAAAGATAGGACATATTAGCGTGTTTGTCCTGCTTGGCCTTTACAGAAAAAAGAATTTAATTAAAAGATTAATTTTGTTGATTAAACGATCGTTGAAAAGGGTTTGACTTTAATATTCTTAAAGGAACATAACAAACCGTAGAAATCCGTTAGAGAATTCAACCACACGATTAATTTACCTTCGTTAAATCTAGCATTACGCACTATATGTGAATCAAAGTGAGATTCTTTCGAATAGTCGTATATGGATAGATGCTCGTATATTGCAATCAAGTCAATATAATTGACTCTATCATTCGCAACAGTCTGAAGGGCAAACAAATCTATACTTTCAATTTACCGCAAATTTAGCGAACATCCTTAAAAAATTGTTATCAAGCCAACGCGAATAGGGAAACAACCAAGGTGATTTTTTCGAGACCTGTCATGACACATTATATCTATCAAAACAATCCAATTATGTAGATGGATATTTTCTTTTTTCTACTATTGTTAAGCTCCATTGAAGTGAATAATTACGAAGTTCCTTTGGTATGTCGCGTTGGGACGTTCTTGTTTTATTAGAAGCATCTAGTAGCCTACAATTGATTTCGGAGATAAAGCTGCTTTCAATGTAAGGAAAAGCAGCAGAATTATTTTATTGTAGGTTGACAGGTATAATATAATTTCCACAGTCAAATGAGCGAAAAATTCCCATGATAACAGAACAGTATTTTGTAACTTTTGACATTTGGGTAACGATCCACGCGTTGACGTGTACATATTTTTTTAAGAAGAATCAAACAGTTCGAAGTAAATTACATATTTTATATTCAACCTTCTTTAAGTAATTTATGAAATTATTTAACCAGGAGTATGCTACTACTAGAAGGGTTTCGTGCTCAATCTAAATAATTTATAATTTCATCCGAAGTAAATAATTTCATGTCATATATAAAAAAGCGTTCAAGAATAAGGGCAAAATTCACCCATATTCCATCAAAATCCCAAGTACTCCGTTTGGTAAGAATCTATTATCGATGAACAGCCACGTATTGCTGCAATGATAAAAAGATGTGGTTGAGTCAATTGAAAATACATTGAGCCACTTCTATAGCATCAGAATGCTCTAGTCAGTAGCGATTTGCAAACAAATTAATAAATCAATCGTTTTCCTGTAAATATCAGCAACTTAATTCATATATCAGAATCAATCAACCAACTTTATAAAAAAAACCTTTGGAAAAAAACGCACACTTTTAAGCACTCTAAAAATGATGAAATTAATTCCATGGACTCCGTTTTGTTCAAGGCGGTTATCGTCTTCATTTATTCATTCCTATCCCAGACGCCCTAGAGGTCACATCCCTTCCAAGACCATAGTGGTTTTCTTTTAGGTATTTTGCCTACCATATTCACGTTGCATAAAACGTACGTTTTCATGAAGTTTAATCCGAAGACGTTGGAAATTAAAAAAAAATAGTTATCTCACCTTTAATCATGGAGGCCGCCATCACCGGTGTGTATCTAATAAGAGTAATGGCCTGAGGAGAATTAATACACACATCGAAATCACCTTCTTCTAGCATTTTTTCCCCTTATAATTTTTCAGAAAAATTATTAAAAAAAGCAACTCAACTATGTAGCTGCACACAAAGAATTTTAATAAGTAATTCTCCATCATCTATAGAAATTATACCATAAAACAAATACAGTATAGGAAACTACTAATGCCTTCATATGAAATTTTAAACTCTTCGTTTTCTCGGTATTTTCCCACCTTCACAATTTTACCATTCGTTTTCTCTATTTTTCAAACAATGCAAACAAGTTTGGTTTGAATAAAAAATCTATATTTCCAGAGTAAGAGTGCTCGCTTCTTCTATTAAAAAATCCCGTTGGCTCTACAAGCGGAAAGGCAAATTTCTCCTAGTTACCCATATTTTTAAGAGCAAATAATGATTTTATTGACCCCCCTTTTGAAAGTCAAACACTGTTTAAGTACAAGTAAAAGTAGCAAGAGAGTCCTCCTACCAGAAGTGTATTGTAAAATAATTAGTAGATCTCACAATTTGGCTCACACATTTATTCCATGAATAGAGCTCAGAGAAATAATATATGATTATTATGTAGTCAATAATTTCGATTTAATATCCGAAAGCCAATTCTCTTATTTCTTGAAAAGCCGTCGAGCCTTGCTTTGGTGTGTGATTATTATATTATGTATTTAAATTTGCCGCCGTTTTATTTTCAGCCTGTTGGCCTCACTTTTTGAGAAATCATAATAACATAGGAATATTTTAAAGTATTTATATAGTTTTCATCAAAACCGTTGTTTGGGCCCTTTGCGAATGTATATTAACACAGTATCACGAGTAATTGTTGCTATAACTGATAAATTTCAATCGTCTATAACTTAGCTGATGACGGATTGGTTTTTATTGAACTTTCAGAAAATATACTTTTATTTATATTTCTGGGAAATGTAAAATTAATAATATATACTATTATTAATAAAGTTGATCGAATTTCAACTTCTGAGGCATTTGCTAGGCTCATACTCATAAAGACCTACTTATTTTCATGATTTGTTTTTTCAGATTTTTCTGTCAAAAGATGTCCAATCACGAGGGGACGGGACACAAAATGTTCGCACATTTCCACTCACTTTGTACCCTCCTTGCAAATGCCTCTTGCATAGAACCTGTTTCAAAAATTTCTTACAAAACCTTTTATTTGACACTCATATTAGTAACCTTTGGTAATAAAATGTTTGAGAGTCACCTTAAAATAATTTTTGGTACAGCAAATTTTGAGGGGACATCACTTTTGTCCCATGTAGAAAGCTTCATCACTCTATTTTAAGTGGTTTGCGAGAAAACTTGCTGTGCGCACGGATCGATGGATGGGCGGGACAGACAGATAGGTCGCGATTTTAGTAGAGTACTGTAAAAATATTTAAACAATCCTACAAAAATGGTCTGTTGTATAAGTACTTCCAAGTTTAGCCATTACAAACGTTACCATGACAAGTATTCATTATTTCAGTTGCTACTAAAATAGCGAATTGCGTATGTTTTCTGATATTTGGGAGCCGCCATTTTGAATGCATGCATTTGATTTTGGTTTTTTTTTAAATTTTCGTTTCTTAGGGTCTCATCAATTAATGTACCAAATTTCGTTAAAAATAATATATATGTATATATATATATATATATATATATATATATATATATATATATATATATATATATATGCATATATATATGTGTGTGTATAAATATGTATATATATATATATATATATATATATATATATATATATATATATATTTATATATATTTCTATATATATATATATATATATATATATATATATATATATATATATATATATATATATATATATATATATATATACAGGGTGTTCCATTAGCGACATAACAAATTTTGCATCTTTATATGAACGCCACCCTGAACTTGTTTTACAAATTGTCAATGTCAAAACGTTTATTCAAGTCAACACTTTCACCATGGAAAAGATCACAAGCCAGCAACGTTTGGAAATTATCAAAGATTACTACCGAAACTCTGAGTCGGTGGTTGCAATTTGAAGAGTGCTTGCTACAATTTTCGGCCATAAGAATCATCCCACCCGACAAGCTGTGCGTGCTATAGTTGTTAAGTTTGAGTCCAAATTTTCACTATTGGATAGGTGCCAAAGAGACGTCATACCAATCGAAGCGAAGGAAATATCGCAGCCATAGGTGCTCTATTCAAAATGAACCAATTCAGTCGATTTCAGGTCATCCTCAAGAATTGAGCTTCACTGAAACGTCACTGTGTCGTATTTTCCGAAAAGATCTTGGCATTTATGGTTATAAGATCGAATTATCTCAAAAACTAAAGCCACTTGATCTTTCGAAATGCCGAAACTTTTCCAATTGGGCTCTGGCATAGCTTGAAGAAAATGAAGAATTTCATCAAAAAATCATCTTCAGCGATGAAGCTCATTTCAGGCCCAATGGTTTTGGTGCGAGTTATAAGCAAAAAATGCATTATCAGTCAGCAACAAACCCACATGTGCTTCTTGAGACACCGTTTAACCCACAAAAAACTACTGTTTGGCGCGGTTTTCATGCCAGAGATGTAATTGGGCCGTTTTTAGGTAAATTTGAGAAATTTACCTATTGCGGAGAGTACCTTATATATATATATATATATATATATATATATATATATATATATATATATATATATATATATATATATATATATATATATATATATATATATATATATATATATATATATTTATTTATATTTATATATATATATATATATATATATATATATATATATATATATATATATATATATATATATATAGATATAACGAAATTTGTGACCACGCTAGAGGTTGCAATTTTGCTCCGATTTTCACCAATTTTTCAGGACAAGTGTATTGAGTAAATATCTCGGTTAAGTTTGTGAACCAGCTATATCAGCCAGGCAAAAACAAAATGGCGGCCATTTTAGACGAATAATCGTAATTCCTGTTCTGACCAAAGGACGAAATTTTGTACAAAGGTTCACTGATGTATGTGATGAATTTCACAATAAAGAATCCCGGCTTGGCTGAAACAAAATGGTGGCCGCTCAAAAGTCAAAAAACGTTAAAAATATTGTTGTTGTACGTGTGACCAAATATGTCAACCGATGTTAATGAAATTCTGTAATTTGATAAAAACTATAAGTATATAAAGAATTGCGTAGTCTGTGTGATCTAGTGGTTAGAGCATGAACGCAAAGGCCGAAGGTCCCAGGTTCAAATCTCGTTGGGAGCAATGTGATTCAGTTCAGGGGATTTTTCTGACAGACTACGAGTGTTCACTCAGTCGTGATATGTACTGATTTAATCAGATCATATCATAGCTGAGCAAACTCACGGGAGCATGGTACTGACCAAATCAACTTCCGAAAAAATCAATACGGTCATGAAAATGAGATACTCTAACTATCTCTAAGCGAAGGCCCGAGAGGGGTTGTAGTGCTACAAAGAAGTAGAAGAAGGTATAAAGAATTATGCAAAAAACTGGAGGTCTGGTCACGAAAAACAGAATAGCGGCCAGTTGAAGCTCAAAAGTTCAAAGGCTTCTAAAAGTCGCAGTTTTGATCCGACGTATATGAAACTTGATTTTAAGATAGTAATCGCTTGGGTCTAGAGACTTTGACATTTTGGTGATCATGCACCTGCAAATTTTAAAATGGCGACGGATTAAATATGTGTTTTTTTTCAGATTGTTGTGGCCCTCTAGCAATCACATTTTCCAACGGATTTCGATGAAACTTGAGATAATAGATCTTTGTCCTAAGTTCTTGTATTATACAATTATTATTAAAATCGAATGAAAATTTAAAGCCTAATATTTCTAGCTGCCATTTTTACTAAAATTTGGATACTTTTGCCCTGTCTAGAGTAAAACATAGATTTTAACGAGATTTGGTACATTGATTGATGAAGTCCTGCCTTGCACACAAAAATTTAAAATAATCCAAAATCAAATGCATGCATTCAAAATGGCGGCCTCCAAAGGTCAGAAGGCAAGCGCAATTCGCTATTTTAGCAGCAACTGAAATAATGAATACGTTTTAAACGACTTAACTTGAAAGTATTTATAAAGCAGACCATTTTTAAAATTTTGTAAAATATTTTTACAATACCTTGTAAAGTTTTAAAATCACAACTTGTCTGTCCATCCGTCCGTCCGTTTGGTACAGCAAATTTTGAGGGGACATCACTTTTGTCCCATGTAGAAAGCTTCATCACTCTAGTTTAAGTGGTTTGCGAGAAAACTTGCTGTGCCGCACGGATAGATGGATGTGCGGGACAGACAGATAGGTCGCGATTTTAGCAGAGTATTGTAAAAATATTTCAATAATCCTACAAAAATGGTCTGTTGTATAAGTACTTCCAAGTTAAGCCATTACAAACGTCACCATGGCAAGTATTCAAGTTTCTCAACAGATTCCGATGAAACTTGGAATTATAAGTAATTAAGGCAAATTCATTTAACCTGCAAAAATTTATGCAAATCGGATGACAAATAAAAAAGTCGAAAATTTACAGCTTAATATTTTTTAAGCAATGAAAATTCAAAATGACGGCCGTTGATGGTTCAGAAAAGAATTGAAACTGTATATA
>OZ017739.1:282747213-282752213 GCA_963969285.1 Odontomyia ornata | reverse complement strand
CGGATTTTTTGAATGGAAGGTGACTAATCGTGAGAGAAGTACGCCAAAATGTTGAACATTTTTCAAATATCCCCTAAGTGCTCAAAAAAGCTAGGATAGCATACTTCTATCCGATGGTCTATATTTTCAATGACTCTGAGACACAATTATCGCTCAATGTCGTTAATGTGTTGAATTATCTCATCCTTTAGCTCTTCAAATATTCTTGGCTTATTGACGTACACTTTTCTTTTTAAATATCCCCAGAGAAAGAAGTCCAACGGAGTCAAATCACATGATCGTGGCGGCCAATTAACATTGCCACAACGTGAGATAAAACGGCCATTGAATTTCTCGCGCAAAAGAGCCATTGTTTCGTTGGATGTGTGGCAAGCGGTACCATCCTGTTGCACCACATATCGTCCAGGGTTATAACCTCGATTTCTGAAAACAAGAAGTCTAGCTTGGCCATCCTCATTTTTAATTAAGTACGGCCCGATGACTTTACCAGTCCATAAACCGCACCAAACAGTCACACTTTGTAGATGCTTCGGATTTTCGACCATCACTCGTTTATTCTCATTTGCCCAAGTGCGACAATTCTGCTTGTCAACAAATCTACCAAGGTGAAAGTGTGCCTCTTCACTGAAGATGATTTTCTTTGAAAGTCATCATTCCCTTTTGTCTATTCAGCCAAACATTCGGCGTATTGCCAACACTTGAAATGGTCTGTAGGCTTCAGCTCTTGATTCAATTGAATCTTGTAAGCGTGTAAACTCAAACCCTTATTCAAAATTCGCACCAGTGATGTTCATGAGATGTTCAATTGTTGGGCACGACGATGAGTCGAGGTTGACGGTTCTTCTGCCACATTATTGCGAACAACAGCAATGTTTCCCGCAGAACAAACTGGACAAGCATGGACAGGGGAATTCACATTTCCTATAGACCCTATTAACTGTAATTAGTGCACCATTCTCACATCTGGTCGATTATGCCGACCATAAAAATCACGAAGTGCACGAAATGCATTTTGGTTTGAACGTCCATTTTCGTAAAAGGCTTCAACAACCTTCATGCGCTGCTCAATTGTATACCTCTCCATGGTAGAGTTTGTCAAACACTGAAACAAAGAAATGTCAAATTAAATTGGGCGATAACTTGACGTTAAGGTGTGACTCACAATTAACCTCGAGCATTATGGTTGGACCACCCTTTATACAAGTATATATTTATACATATGTATATATATATATATGTATATATATCAGACTACTCAGTGTAATGCAATGCAAAATTCTCCTCTGATTGAACCGATAATTGTACCTGTGAATAGCCTCTCGCAAAAAACTTCTGTACAATCAACTACACAAACACCTTACTCAAATTTTGTCCATGGTGAAACGTTGGCTCCGTCTTCTGAGGGTATAATCCTTATTCCGCCAGTTTCAGACACTCCGATCTGTACTATCAATGTCAGTCACCTAGACCCAATAAACTCACCTACTATGAAGTTGGCTACAGATATGAAGGATAATCTTGAGAGTAAATTTCTATTTTCTATACTTAGGGACCACGAATTGTTTGATTGCGTTCGACTTTATCTTGCTTACATGCACAAAACACCTGAATCAATTTGTTTCGATGGCTAAACCAAAATTAATCTCAAAGTACTTATTGAGCAAGAATTGTAAAATATCACGAGCAGCTCGAAACTTCTGCTGACCGGGTAAAAAATGATCTGGAAACATACGCTTTGCATGTGAGATCTAAGCATGTCTCTATGCTCCAAAAAGCAAGAAAAAAGTTTAAAAAATATCATTCCTAATACTAACTTACCATTGAATGGTATTAAGCTCTTTTACCATAATTGTAGCGGTATGAGAGGGAAAATAAATAAATTATACCTTGATGCCAAGTCCTCCAATTTTAATGTATTAACGTTAACCGAAACCTGGCTACCTGATGGTTACATAAACGAGGAAATTCTAGACAGTAGCCGGAGTGTTGATTGCGATCAAAAGTTCCATGGCCTCTGAAAACGTTGATACTACCTCCTATAAAACTTTTGAACATGAGGTGGTTCGAATACACTTAGGCAAGTGGTTTTTATACATAGGAGCATTTTACGTTCCACCAAAATCTGACGAAACCTCCTACAAGAATATATATGAAATTATAAATTCTATTGCCGCATCTCTAGGGGAACATGATCAAATTATAATTTTGGGAGACTTTAACGCCCCTAATTTATCTTTTACTCCCGATGAAACTGATAACCATCTTCTACCAGTAAACCTCTCAAATACCATCGATCATAATCTAATCAATGCCTTTTATTGTAATGACTTACTACAAGTATCACTGACTCCCAACCAAAACGGAAACTGGTTGGATATTATTTTTACCAATGCTTACGACGATGTTGTGGTAAGTCCAACCAATGACAAAGAGAACCTTTTCTCTTACACACGAAGCCATTTCGCTTCTTCGGTTGAACTTCCCATATCTGATGTAACATTTTCCTGAACGTACAATGACTGTATTGTATTTGATTTCTTAAATGCTGATTATAATAGCATTAAATTTTATCTTGCCAATATTGATAGGAACTATCTTTCAAGTTAAGATTCAGAGGAAGCAAAATAAAGAAAAAACCCAAAGTTTCCGAGCCCTGGCTTGATTGCGACCCTCGACATCTGCAGAATCAAAGGAACAAACTCTATAAATTAATGAGAGATAACGACTTTGATACAAGCCTTAAGATTAAATAAATTAGCCGGCCGAGACGGCTGCTTCGGAAATATCGGCCCTGAGTCGACTTATGGCCAACGTAGGGGGACCCAGCCCATCAAGAAGACGCCTCTTGATGAGTGCTGTAGGGTCAGTGCTACTGTACGGAGCAGAGGTATGGGGCGACGCTCTCAGCAAGGAGGTATACCAAAACGATTGGCACAGGTACAGAGAAGAGGAGCACTGAGAATTGCATCTTCGTATCCAACAGTCTCCGACTCGGCGGTGAGAGTGATTGCAGGCGTGATACCTGTCGCCCTCCTTGCTAGAGAGCGCCGCGCTATTTACCTGTGCCGAAACGAGGATGCGAGGGAGATTGTTGTCTGCGAAGAGAGACAACGCTCGCTCAACGATTGGCAGCAGTCTTGGGGGAATTGCACGAAGGAAAGGTGGACTGCGCGCCTCATCCCGGATGTGCGACCGTGGCCAAATCGAAGGCACGGTGAGACTGACTTCTATCTGACCCAGCTTTTGAGCGGGCACGGGTGTTTTCAGTCTTACCTGCACAAGATCGGTAAGTCACGGTCTCCCGATTGTCGGTTTTGCCCAGGAGAGGAGGACAATGCCTGTCACACATTTTTTGCGTGTACCAAATGGGTCAGGCTGCGAAGAGAACTCTACAGGGAGACGGGAGAGCTCACCCCAGATAATATAGTTGCGGTGATGCTCGAATCGGTTGACAAATGGAACCAGGTGGCACATTATGCTCGGGCAGTCCTAAAATATAAAAGGGACTCACAGCAGCCGGAGGCGCTGGGGCTGGGGGATCGCTCTTCTGGCATTTCCTCTTCCCCTCTCCCCTCCCGCTAGGAAAGGGACTCCCCAGCTTGAAAGCGCCTCACGGCGTAACAAAACGAGTCCTGGCCTGAAGTAATGTGTCAAACGGTTCCAGGCTAGGTTCTCAGATTGACAGGGGAGGTGTTTAGTGGGTAGTCCAAGGGTATCCTCCATGGGAATCCCACACTGCCAGGCTCAGCGGGCGTAAATGCCTTCACCTACCTACCACAAAAAAAAAGATTAAATATGATGAGCTGGCTATGGATATTACTCGTAATCCCAAAGAATTTTTCAATTTTGTAAAAAGCAAGCGAAAAGTCACAGGATTTCCAACATCAATGTATTACGGTGATAGTAATTTAATTTGCCCACAAATTATATGCGGCCTTTTTGCTGAGCATTTCCAAGAGGTTTTCCGCCCGGTCACAAATCCTTCTCGCATACCAATTTGCCATTCAACGACAGCACCATTCATTGATGAAATGAGTTTGTCAAGTGAAGATATCGTAAATGCTATTAAAGAACTTGATATAAACAAGGGACCTGGACCTGACTCTCTTCCACCGAGATTTCTTTTTGAGTGTATACATCAAATCTCTTCCCCTCTGTTTATTCTATTCAAGGCATCTTTATCGCGAGGGGTTTTTACAACTATCTGGAAGTCTTCTCATTTGACTCTGATTTTCAAAAGTGGCGATAAGTGGTCTATAACAAACTATAGAGGTATTGCGATACTATCAGCTTTTCCAAAGTTGTTCGGAAAAATTGTTTGTGATAAGCTTTCCACGTTGGTTGAACCACGTTTAAACGAACAGAAGCATGATTTTCGCAAAGGTCGATCAACTACCACTAACCTAATGCTTCTTGCCTCAACTTTTCTCTATGAAATGGAAAAAGGTAACCAGATTGACGCTGTTTACACGGACTTCACCAAAGCTTTTGATCGAGTCAATCATGGAATTTTAATCTACAAAATTCTGAAGTTCGGCATCACTGGGTCCTTACTGAGTTGGATCGTATCATACCTAAATAATCTAACACAGTTTGTAAAATTCTAGGGTACTTTTTCAAGAGAAATTATTGCCTCTTCTGGAGTGCCACACGGTAGCCACCTAGGTCCCCTTTTATTGAACATCTTTATTTCCGACTTGTCTGAAATTTTAAGTGACGTACCCCATCTTCTGTATGCTGACGACCTCAAAATATACCACACCGTCAATCCCGATTCCAAGGTTATTTTTCTGCAAGCCAAAATAAATTTATTCTTGAAATGGTGTAACGATATCCGGCTCTATCTAAATGTTGGAAAGTGTTATGTTATAAGCTTCTCGAGAAAAAATTCAGTATTTGAGCACACTTATAACCTGAATGATTGCCCACTTCAAAAAGTTGACCAGATCTCAGACCTGGGCGTTCTGTTGGACAGAAAGTTGAATTTCCATTCCCAATAC
>OZ017739.1:282572213-282742213 GCA_963969285.1 Odontomyia ornata | reverse complement strand
TGTGGCACCAGTCCTCTACGTCTTCGTGAGCATGGAGCCAATAGAACCTTTCCCGCAAGGTCTTGTTAACACCAAGGTGGCCTTCCTAGGATCCTTCATGCATCTCCTTAACTACACCGTGGATTTGGCTTTTGGGTAGTGTAGTTTGCATCCTATAGGAGCTGCTATCCGCCGTTTCCCATATCCGTTTGGGTATGCCACCCTCTACCTAAAGGGAGTTCCATTGTGCCCAATAGCTTTTCAGGGTTACGCCATGCATTGAAACGTCCTTCCACTCAGGTCGCCCAGTCGTCTCCTTCCATACGATGAATGGTCTGATGCCTGTACAGCTCCAATACCGCCGTTGCTCGCATCGGTGTCAACTACAAACATTTTTCCGGGTTTCGGATACGCCAGCACGGGTGATTCACATAGCTTTTCCTTCAGGGTCTCAAAAGCTGTCTGGCATTGTTCATTCCAGACATACGGACGATTTTTCTCGGTTAACTGATGGAGAGACTTAACTTTTTTGGCAAAGTCTTTGACGAATCTTCGATAGTAGGTTGCCAGACCCAGAAAATTTCGTAGTTGGTGCTTGTTGTTTGGTGTTGGCCAGCTTTTCACGGCTTCAATTTTTTCAGGGTCTGTTTTGACCCCTTCTGCTGATACGACGTGTCCCAGGTATTTTACTTCAGCTGCAAAAAGGGTACATTTATCGGGACTAACTTTCAGATTCACCAGTCGCAATCGGGAGAAAACCCCTTCTAAGTTCCGCACATGCTTTTCGAACTTTCTCCCAATAACAATGATGTTATCTAGGTACACTAAGCAGGTCTTCCAGGTCAGGCCTCGCGGCACGTATTCTATAAGGCTGGAGCATTGCAAAGCCCAAATGGCACCACCACAAATTGCCACAATCCGGTCCCAACTGAAAACGCTGTCTTCTCTCTGTCCTTCTTGTCGATTTCTACCTGCCAGTAGCCACTCTTGAGATCGCGTGTAGAAAACCATTTTGCATCGGCTAAAGTGTCCATGATGTCATCGATGTGTGGAAGCGGGTAACTATCTTTCCTATTGACGTCGTTAAGCTGCCTAGAGTCGACACAAAAACGAGTGCTACCATCCTTTTGAGGGTTTTGTAAAATAATTTTACAAAACGCTACTAGTTTCGCAACCTGTCTGTCCGTCTGTTCGTCCGTCCGTCCGTCCGTGTGTCACAGCACTTTTTCTCGCAAACTACTTAAGCTAGAAACATAAAATTTTGTATGCAGGTGTTAAGTAGTGCTCTCTTTAAAATTCAACTAAAAAAATTTTATAAGGTATTTAAGGGGGTCTACCCATATATGGGAGTGACCATCGAAAAAAACAATTTCATCCAGGCAGCCAATATGGGTATCAAATGGAAGGTCTTGATGATAACTTTTCAAAACAGGTATTAATTTGGCAAAGTTTGGTTCGAGGGGTGCACAG
The DNA here is from genome assembly GCA_963969285.1 of Odontomyia ornata. Taxonomy (NCBI): domain Eukaryota; kingdom Metazoa; phylum Arthropoda; class Insecta; order Diptera; family Stratiomyidae; genus Odontomyia; species Odontomyia ornata. Next base: position 282,740,764 of record OZ017739.1, on the reverse strand, counting down.
GGAGGGGAAATACACGAAAAATGTGTGTCCCTCCCTCGCGATTGGACGCCCGTGATCCGAAAAATCTGAAAAAAATTATGATGGAAGGCGTTTATGAGTACAACAACAACAAATACCTTAGAAGTCGAAGTTCACTCAACTTTGTTAATAATAGTATGAAACTCGAATTTCACATTTTCCCCAATAAAATCGCATTAGTACCCTCAAACTAAAAATATAATGAACGTAGTCCAGCAAAGGGTTCGAATGATATACACGGAAGGTGTAGCCGTTTGAAATTTCTGCAATTTCAACAACAATAACACATGATTTTGGTATTCTATGGATTTTCCATTGAATCAGTCACTGCACTTTTGACTTGATCTTCTTGAAATTTTCCAATAAGGCCAATAACATTTATTTTTTTGAGAATTCATGATTTGAGTGGTTTTTGTCGGCTTGCAACAAAATGGCGACCGTTGAAAGTAGAAAAACAAAGGATTTTCCTTTGAACGTGCACATCCCTTTCACATATTCCTTGACGTTATTCATTGCGGGTGACAGCATTTCTGAAAAGTTGGGTACAAAACCATTCCGATATGAGCGTAGATCTGTTTACCCAACTTGTTCTTTACTAGAACTACCGGCGCGGCTCATGAGCTGACAGAAGGTTCGATAACGCCTTGTTTCTCCATGTCCGAGATCAATGCGCTCACTTCCCCTTGTTTGGCTATAGGAAGACGTCTTGGTGCTTGTTGAATTGGCTTGGCTCCCTGTGTATCTATGACGTGAGTTACCATACCCGTTCGGCCTTGGTCATCCGGGCTTGTTGAGAAGATGTCACTGTACTTGGTGACCGGAGCAGAGACTTGCTTGGGTAACTGCGCTAGCAATTTGACCTGCTTCAATATTGCAGACGTGGATTCCCGGGTTTCGCCTGTGTCTTGCCTCTTTTTCCAATGATGGTCGTGAGAAGCTTCCAAGCAGGTGATGGTGGAAACAGGCTGGCAGCTGCCAATGACTTCTCCCGCTCTCTAACCGGCACGTATCCGTTCCTTATAGACCTTGCAAAGCATCGTCCTACAATCAAACTGCGCAATGCGGACGTCTTCGTTGGCTCTATCAGATAAGATCGGTGGTCTCCAGAATCACCATCAAGCTTGGCCCATACAATGCTTTCTGCAGAATTCGGTACATCAGTGTCAGTACGTACAACCACATTCACCTTGTGAATTTGGACGCTGGGATTCTTCATCAATACTTCAACATTCTGCCATTTCAATACACGTTTGTCCAAATCCAACGTGATTCCATGTGGTCGCAGAAAATCCATTCCGAGAATGCAGTCATCCATAATGTTCGCGACCAGAAAATTATGTCGGAACACAAGGTCTCCCAACTGTATCTGGAGATTTATCCCTCCATGGACAGGTGCAGTTTCTCCCGTTGCTGTCTATAGTGAGAAAGTTCTGCCCTTGTGAAGTAGTTGTTGCCTAACATGGTCTGGTCGGATAATCGATCGGGTTGCACCAGTGTCGATTATCATGGTGGAATGTTCTCCGTCAACTTGACCGAAGACATAAGTCCACTTCTCCACGATGTAGTCTTGACACGGTGATGGTGGTGTTGGGGACGTCGATCCTCCTAGCCAACCTCTGCCCCACGAAGTTGACTCTTGCATGTTTCTCGACCCCTCTGTTTGAAGGGCTCCTGACTCGGTCTGGATCTCCTCCTAGCTACACACCCTGGACAATAGCTCGGTTTTCTTCGCTTCTTGCAGTCTCTTTGTAGGTGCCCCTCTTCTCCGCAATTCCAGTATCTAGGCGCACCATTTACATGTGGGTCTCGCTCAGTTTCCACGCATTCACACCTGCACTCGTCTGTCACTTCCTCACGAACCCAGACAGTGCTACGGCTCATATTTTTCGCTGCCTCAAAGTTCAGACTATAAGCCAATGCATCCTGAACCGTTTGCTTTTGAACTAAACGCACCGCTTGTTGCAATTATTGGTCCTTTAATGCGCTGATGAATGCTTCTGTCGTTGCGTCATCTCGATGTTCTGGGTCGTAGGCTGGGTGAACCAAAAGTGCCAGTCGCTCAATGTCTTGTGCTAGCTGCTGTAGGGTTTCACCAGACTTCTGCATCCAATGCCGTTGCTGTGACCGATAAATCTGCTTCAGATGATCGTCTCCATAACGCATGTCAAGCGCATTCATTATAGCAACCGAGTTTGAGTGCAACTCAATGGGGATAGTCTGCAATAGCTCGGCAGCTGGGATTCTTAGAGCAAGAATTGATGCAGTTCCTGCTCATTCCAGTGGTTTGTCCTAGCGGCAGCTTCAAACTGTGTTTTGTAAATACTCCAGACGGTTTGCCCGTCGAATATTGGTGCTTTCACATTTCTGGATATGCTATGCGCTGCGGTTACAAGTGGGGCTGGCGAGGTGGTTACTACTGCCTTCGCTGCTTTCAAGTCTTTTTTCATGTTTTCCATCTCATGGTTGATTCCCTCCTCGACCTGGCTGATCTCATGGTTGATTCTCTCCTTGACCTGGTAAACCTTTTCCTCGACACATTTAATTTGGTTGTTGAGACTACAGAGCTCCGTTTTTATTTCGGTAGACTGTTTTTCCAAATCTGCCTTCAAATCAGTTGACTGTTTTTCCAGCTTCTGTGCGATGTCTGCCTTGATTTCAAACGGTTGTTGGACCAGCTTCGCTGAATGTTCATTTAGCTTCGCTGATTGTTCATTTAGGTTCGTAGATTGTTCATCTGGCTTCGCAGTTAGACTGGATGATATCAGCATTAACGTTTGCATTAGCGCAGTTTCTGGCTCCTTAGATTTTGATGTTACTACTTCTACACCTTCTGCGCTTTTTTCCGCATCAGAGAGCCCACACGAATCCAGATTCACGCCTTCCGACTCGATTGCGTCACGCAAGCGTGCAATCAGTATGGCCTTTGTACCTTGTGTGGCCAGATTTCGCTGTTCCAACTCCTCCTTGAGCTCCGATATGGTCAATTGATCAATTTTTAGATGAAAATTTCCTGGCATTTTTATTTATTTTTTTTTTGGCTATTTTTCCACCAGTTTCCATATTGATTAACACTATTGTGCACTTTAAAAATGTTTAAACATTTTCACTTCCAAAATTTTCTTTCTCACTTCTTGACACCAATGTCGCATGGTGTTATGGTTCGCGCCCAATAATTTTAATGTTCCGGAAAAGTGACAACGCAATGAGGTTATTTAGTTACAAAAAAATGCACAATTATCAATTTCACTATTAAAAGTCAAACTTCCACTTGTCCATAAATTTCTATCGCAATTGTCTTCTAAGATTACTTCACAGTCAACATAAATCAACCAATACCGCTATTCAATTCTCACTCCACACTCTCGCAGTTTTTACTATCACAGTTCTCGTGAATGATCCCCCATTAATTCAGCTCGCTTTTATATAGGGTCTCAAGTTATTCCATCCATTTCTCGTACATTGCCGAACTAGCGGGAATATTCGAGCAGCGTAATGAATGGAGCAGTGACTCACTTTCAGATGTTGATGCTTGGTGGGTTTTCGAGTACGTTCGTTTTGTTGATCATATCTTCTTAACGATAGTGAAAATAATTGCGACAGTAGCTCGCAAAATTATTTGTGCATGTAACAATATATATATATATATATATATATATATATATATATATATATATATATATATATATATATATATATATATATATATATATATATATTAATAAATATATATATAAATATATATAAATATGTCTATATATATATATTAATAAATATATTGTCGCGTGTTATTGGTTCGCGGCCAATAATTTTAACGTTCCGGGAAAGTGAAAACGCAATGTCTTTTAATTTAAGTTAAAAGAGTTTATTCAATAAAATGCAGAATAATCAGTTAACACTTTCACTAATTTTAATTGTCACTATTAAAATTATCTAACACTTGTCCATAAATTTATTATCAAAATTGTCTTCTAAATTACTTCACTATTACGAAACACACTTTTCTACTACTCGAAGAATATCGCTTCCCACACACAATCGCAGTTCTTCTCGCGGTCGAATGAATGATTCTCCCCATTCATTCAGCTCGCCTTTATATAGGGTCTCTACCTATTGACCCATTTCTCGCACATTGTCGAATGTTCTACCGAGAGCTACCTGGTAGGTTCGAGCAAGTTCATGAATGGAGTGACGTCACTTGCAGATGTTGATCATGCTTGTTGGATTCTCGTGGGTTCGAGTAAATTCATTCGTTGACGTTCTTAATGATGATGAAAACAATTGCGACAGTAGCTCGCAGAATTATTTGTACATGGAATTATTTGTACATGTAACACTGCCCCCACCTCAGTTCTTTTCGCCCCGAAAAGATGTGTCGCCAGTTGTAGTCAATTCTCCCTCGGTGTAATATGGGGCAAGACGGTCTAGATGCACGATTTTCATTTTGGCTCTGGGTTTACGGTGTTCCTGTATGCGATATACGACGTCGTTGATTCGCTTTGTGACTCGGTATGGTCCCTCCCAGTTATGTTGCAACTTTGGAGACCTACCCTTTTGCCGTTGCGGGTTATATAGCCACACCAAGTCATCTTGCTGGAAGCCAGTAGAATTAGTCTTTAGATCATACCTGGTCTTCATGCGGTCAGTAGCCGATTCGAGGTGTTTTCGCACTGTCCGATGTATCTGGTTCAACCGTTGTCTTAGATCACTTGCGTACTCCGAGATCGTTTGGGGTTTCTCGGGGGGTGTTCCGAACTTTATATCGGCTGGCAGACAAATAGTCTTTCCAAAAATGACTTTGGCTGGGGCTTGGCCCGTCGATGCATGTTCAGCGGCTCTATACGCCATTAAAAATAGTGGGATATGTCGGTCCCAGTCCCTTTGGTTCTCGTCAACCATTTTGGCCAAGTGTTTATTGAGCGTGCCGTTGAAACGTTCGACCATTCCATCGGATTGGGGATGTAGCGGTGTTGTCCTCGTTTTCCGTATTCCGAGCAGCTTGCACATTTCGCTAAAAACTAGTGACTCAAAGTTTCGGCCTTGATCCGAATGTAGTTCACAAGGCACGCCGTACCTGCTGACCCAATTTAACACTAGCTGTTCGGCTACAGTAGTTGCTTCCTGGTTGGGAATGGGGTAGACCTCGGGCCACTTGCTGAAATAATCAGCTACAACCAGCGTGTATCGATTTCCCCATTCAGATTCAGGAAAGGGTCCTGCGATGTCAACAGCAATCCTTTCGAATGGCACGCCTCCGTTATAGGTTTGCATTTGTCCTCTCAGTCGTCGCTTTGGGCCTTTGACGGAAGCGCAAATTGTGCATCTGCGGCACCAGTCCTCTACGTCTTCTCGAGCGTGGAGCCAGTAGAATCTTTCCCGCAATTTCGCTAAGGTTTTGTTAACACCAAGATGGCCTCCCGAGGATCCTTCATGCATTTCCTTAATCACATCGTGGATTCAGTTTTTGGGTAGTATAGTTTGCATCCTATAAGAGCTACCATCCGCCGTTTCCCATTTCCGCTTGAGTACGCCACCCTCCACCTGAAGGGAGTTCCATTGTGCCCAATAGCTTTTCAGGGTTGCGCCATGCATTGAAACGTCTTTCCACTCCGGTCGCCCAGTTGTCTCCTTCCATATGAGCAATGGTCCGATGTCTTCATCGGCTAACTGGGCATTTCGAATCTCCTCCGATGACCAACCTTCATCGAATTCGGCCGTTATCACTCGCAGATCAACGGGCGGCTCCTTTTCCTCAATCCGTTGGCAATGTTTGCAGTTAGCTGGACATGGATGACGAGATAGGGCGTCAGCAGCTCCATGAACTCTGCCCTTGTGAAGCAGTTGGGGCCTCACTAGGTCTGGTCGGATCATCGATCGGGTTGCACCAGTGTCGTTTGTTAGGGTGCATTGTTCTTCATCAACTTGACCAGGAAGGCATCTGTCTGCTTCTCCACGATGTTGCCTTGGCACGGTGCTGGGGATGTCGATACTCCTAGCCAACGTTCGCCCCACGAAGTTGGCCCTTGCAGTTTGATGGGCCTCCATTCTAGGCTCCTGACACGGTCTGGATCTCCACCACCCTGGACAATAGCTCGGTCTTCTTCCCTTCTTGCAGTCTCTTTGCAGGTGCCCTTTTTCCCCGCAATTCCAGCATCTAGGCGCACCATTCACCTGCAGCTCTCGCTCAATTCCCACGCGCTCACACCTGCAATCATCTGCCACTACCTCGCGAACCCGGGCAGTGGTACGGGTCACATTTTTGGCTGCCTCTAAATTTAAACTATAAGCCAATGCATCCTTGACTGTTTGCTTTTGAGCTAACCGCACGGCTTGTTGCAATTCCTGGTCCTTTAAGGCGCTGATGAATGCTTCTGCTGCTACGTCATCTCGATGTTCTGGGTCGTACGCTGGGTAAGCCAAGAGTGCCAGTCGCTCATTGTCTTATGCTAGCTGCTGCAAGGTTTCGCTAGACTTCTGCATCCGATGCCTTAGCTGTGTCCGGTAAATCTGCTTCAGATGATCGTCTCCATAACGCATGTCCAGCGCATTCATTATAGCAGCCGGGTTTGAATGCAGCTCCACGGGGATAGTCTGCAAAAGCTCGGCAGCTGGGCCTCTTAGAGCAAGAATTAACGCAGTTGCTCGTTCCTGCTCATTCCAGTGATTTATCCTAGCGGCTGCTTCAAACTGAATTTTGTAAATAGTCCAGACCGTTTGCCCGTCGAATATTGGTGCTTGCACATTCCTAGATGAGCTTTGCGCTGCGGTTATAAGCGGGGCTGGTGAAATAGTTACTACTGCCTTCGCTGCTTCCAATTCTTTTTACACTTTTTCCATCTCATGGTTCATTCTCTCTTCGACCTGGCTGACCTTTTCCTCGACCTGGTAAACCTTTTCCTGGACGCCTTTAATTTGTTTGTTCAGGCTGCCGAGCTCCGCTTTTATTTCGGTGGACTGTTTTTGAAAATCTGCCTTGATTTCGATCGCTTGTTGGTCTAGCTTCGCTGATTGTTCATTTAACTTCGCTGATTGTTCATTTAACTTCGCTGATTGTTCATCAAGCTTCGTAGTTAAATTGGATGACTGTTCACTTAGCTTCGCAGTTAAACTGGATGACTGTTCATCTAGCTTCGCAGTCAGACTGGATGACATCAGCATTAACATTTGCATCAGCGCATTTTCTGGCTCCTTTGATTTTGGTGTTTCTACTTCTCCACCTTCTGCGCCTTTTTCCGCATCTGAGAGCTCACCCGAATCCAGATTCACGCCTTCCGACTAGATCGCGTCACGCAAGCGTGCAATCAGTATGGCCTTTGTACCTTGTGTGGCCAGATTCCGCTGTTCCAACTCCTCCTTGAGCTCCGATATGGTCAATTCATTAATTTTTGAGTTTAAGCTTCGTGGCATTTTTAATGTTTCTTTAAATTTTACTATTGTGCACTATAAAAATGTTCAAATTTTCACTTTCAAAATTTTTCTATCCCACTTCTGACACCATTGTCGCGTGTTATTGGTTCGCGGCCAATAATTTTAACGTTCCGGGAAAGTGAAAACGCAATGTCTTTTAATTTAAGTTAAATGAGTTTATTCAATAAAATGCACAGTAATCAGTTAACACTTTCACTAATTTTAATTGTCACTATTAAAATTATCTAACACTTGTCCATAAATTTACTATCGCAATTGTCTTCTAAATTACTTCACTATTACGAAACACACTTTTCTACTACTCGAAGAATATCGCTTCCCGCACACAATCGCAGTTCTTCTACCGAGAGGTACCTGGTAGGTTCGAGCAAGTTCATGAATGGAGTGACGTCACTTGCAGATGTTGATCATGCTTGTTGGATTCTCGTGGGTTCGAGTAAATTCATTCGTTGACGTTCTTAATGATGATGAAAACAATTGCGACAGTAGCTCGCAGAATTATTTGTACATGTAATTATTTGTACATGTAACAATATATATAAATATATATAAGTATATATATATATATATATATATATATATATATATATATATATATATATATATATATTTATATTCATATGGATGTTATAAATGTATACAATATATGGTTTACAAGATAAATTATGATTTCAAAGCATTTGAAGAGATATCAATAGCCACTATTCCGAATTTCGCTGAAAAATATTTCCAAGAAAACTATGGGCTCTAATGAATTAAATCTGCTTAAAATTTAATTAGGCTGACCAATTTAGTTAAAACTCAATTTACAAGTTTATCATCATAGGACTCGAAATTCTGATCGCATTAGCAATTGACTTTTAGTTTAAACAGTTACTTCTTTAAAATTTCTTAACACGCAGGAAGGGATAGAGTCCAATACAGTGTGTGGACTTGATATTTCCACTAAATTTTGCTCATTATCAATTACGCAGTTCATAGCTGTAAATTTGAGCTAAATAAACATTAGCCACAATATTACCGGCATAAATCTCTAATTATACCGCAGAACATATTGAAAAACACAACGCACTTTCTAGCTGGAAATGGAACTGAAGTCAGAACTTCTTAAATCATGCTAGTGGCCAAACTCCCAGAACTCTTGCATTAGGTATATTTATTACAGTGTCACGTTATTGTTTAATGTTGAGTTGCATACAAGCTAGAAACTAGTTAAATTTATGATATGAAACTTTCTCAACGTATATTGCACATATTCGTGCAGAACTATGAGATATGTTCGTTGAAAATTTTAGTCACGATATAATGGTTCGTCCAGGTTTTAAACTTCCTGTATACTCATTGTCAAAGGACTTTTGTTGAATTTTCAAACGGTCAGCAATTTCTGCACAACAAAGTATCATTATTGCACTTCACAGACACTGGGGAGCTCACACAATACAATTTTGAAGTGAATATACGACGTCCCTAAATCCTGAATAAGGATGATGCGATATAACATATGAGCGCACGAGGATGTACGTGTATATCCATATCAACAAAATTCATGGTGGTTCTGCACATATACGAATGACAATTATGCGGTTTATGTAATAAATGATGACAGCATGCTATGGTCGAATTAACCCCATGTAACAGATGGCTCGTGTCAGCACCAAACACAAGTCTGGAAGATTCCTCATGGTACTTGATGTTTTTTCATGAGATTAAAGTTTGGGTCAACTCAGATGAATTGCAGTCAAGTTGGATAATATCATGAAAATATATGTGTGCATAAGAAGCAGTTCGTTTAAAGGCTTATGCCTTTATTATTTGCAAAGCATGTTTTCCTAATGTTACTGTACAGATATACCTGTGGAACTTATCAAACAATTAATGAGGACTTAAAGTAATGCATAATTTGAAAGTGTCCGGGTAAAGGGAACATGTCCGGTCGTGCATTTATTCTGCTTAACATACACATTTATGAAGTTTGGATAGACTTAAAAATCACTTATAGGGATTTTGCGTGATGACAAAACCCAAAGTGATTAGAATATATTTATCTCTCCTTCTGTACGTCACAGCAGCTTTTTTTAAGGAACCAAAGAAGTTAGTAGAATGAAATTTTGTTTTAAAAAATGGCAGCTGAGTGATGGATCAAAGAAAATAGTTCCCAAAGATTCTGAAAAAAAGTGTATCAATATATGAAGTAGCCAAGTGAAGTTTAAAGTACAAAATTTGCCCAAGTTTGCGTGAATTAAATAAGTCGAATTGGCAGGAGTATGTTGCTTTCTGAATGTTTTTGCAATCTATTATTTAAGGTTATAAATAAATGAATAAACTCAAATTAACGGTTTACTATCAATCAGTGGTTTATAAAATGATACTTTACTGTATGGGGCCGCCATTTAGTAATAATTGTTAGAGTTATGTAAAAAATTTTTTAGAATACACTCTTAAATTCGTTACTTATGTACCTGTCCGTCATTACGTTATTCAAATTTTCTCAGGAACAAGAGGAACGAGAAGACGAAATCTTGTAACTAGCTCAGAAGTTTTCGTTTAATGAAAGTTTCAAAGCCGAAAAGATGTTCGAAGAATTACAACGGGGTGTTTTTAAATAAAGGTATCACAGCAACTTTTTCCCCGAAAACAGTCGAGTAAGATCTCAAATGAAAGTTCTCGATGAGTTCTTTGAATGTCCGCTATCGAATTGCATTGTCAATAGCGAGGTAGGCAGGAAAAGTGAAAGAATATGAAAAAATTGTGCCCTTCCCCCTTGCGATTGGATACCTCTTGACTTAAAAACATGAAAAAGATCATGGAGGTAATTATCTGTGAGTACAACAACGACGAATACCTTACAAAACAAAAGTTACTCAGCTTTGTTAATAATAGTATGGAGTATCGATTCTATATTTCCTTGAATAAAATCGTGAGGGTACCTTTAAATTTAAGGGAATTCAATGTCTAAAGGCTAATCAACTTTGAAAATTTCATAAGGACTGAATAGTAATGAACGAAGTAATGGTGGCTTGCATTTTCTGGTATAACAACAACAATATATGATTATTGAGCAATATGCGCTCCCAGTCGACTCAGAAACTACACGCTTGTTACAATTTACATGAAAATTTCAGGAAGGATACATATCATGTATATCTTTGAGGATATATGCAAAGAGTGGTATTAGCAATCGTAATACCAATTGGCGGCAATTTTAAATTAGAATATTTGGTAAATTTTTACTATTTTTCCCCAAATCAAGCATTGAAAGTACAGGCTTTTAACTTTTGATGAAAACGTACATTTTAAAGGTGACAAAATAATAATGGTAGGTACTTGAAAATGTAACAATAAAAAATATCTGAAAGTTGATTCGCTCAAATTTGTTGATAATAGTAGGGTTTGTAAATGTATAATTTTTCCCAGTGAATTAATATGGGTACCATTAAATTTAAATTCAAGTAGTCCAAGGAAAGGTCCTTATACTCCCAAAGTTTCGATAAAGTCAAATCGCCTTTACGGAGGTTATCGCCATTTTCAAGTTCCTCAAATACAACAAATACAATGTTTGGTTTTCTACAATTATGACTTTCCATAGAACCAGAAACTACATTTTTAATTGGGTTATATCCCAGTCTCCAGATAAAATGAACAATAAAATCATCATTAAGATTTTGTTCAGTTAAAAGTTGTTAGTAATATTGCACCAAAATGGGAGAAGATTAAAATGGAGTTGCCAAAGTTTTGCTTTTAAAGAGAATGTGCTTCGGCTGTTTTATCAGAGTCAGTAAATTTTAAATTGAAATACCCCAAAGAAAAATATTACTAATATCCTTGAAATAGGCTTTATTTGAAATATATTTTTAGTAATTTATATGTGAAGATGATTTTGGCCATGTGGGTATCGTGATCGATATGTACGTAGCGTAGCCTTGAAGTCCAATTTTCATACACTCTTTCCGGTGAATCACGCAGTATTTCGGTGATATCGCGTTGAATATTGACTACTAAGCGCTCAATTGTTTCTGATTGGTCAGCGTAGATATTCATCTTTACAATTCTCCAAGAAATGAAATCGAACGGTGTCGAATTGCACAAACATGTTAGCCAGTTAATAGGGCTGCTTCATGAAATTAATCTTTCGTTAAATGTGTCTTTCAGTAAATCAAATGTATCGCGCGTCGTTTGGCATGTAGCGTTGTTCTATTGAAACCACACGTCAGCAACTTCAACGCCTTCAAATTGAAGTACCAGAAAGTTAGTAATCATGTCCCTCTCAGCACCGCTTACTTTTGACTGTAGCATTGTGACAATCTTTACTTTTGAAGACGAATCAACCAAAAACTTCCCCGTTTCATAAAGTGCACTTAACGGCTACTTTTAGGTAAATTTCTCGAGAGAAACTGGAATTGTTTTTAGGTAAATTTCTCGAAAGAAATTCATCTATTGCGGAGAGTATCATATATATATATATATATATATATATATATATATATATATATATATATATATATATATATATATATATATATATATATATATATATATATATGGGATATAACGAAATTTGTGGCCACGCTAGAGGTTGCAATTTTTCTCCGATTTTCACCAAATTTTCAGGGAAGGTGTATTGGGTTAATATCTCGGTTAAGTTTGTGAACCAGCTATATCGGCCGGGCAAAACAAAATGGCGGCAATTTTAGACGAAAAATCGTGATTTCTGTTCTGATCAAAGTATAGCTCCGATTTGGATGAAATTTGGTATTAAGGTTCACTGATATATTTGATGAATCTCACAATAAAAAATACAAAGTCGGTACAGCAAAAACCAAATGGCGGCCGCTCAAAGGTCGAAAAACGTGCAAAATTTTGTTGTTGTAATAATGTTCAAAGCTTTCAACAGATTTTCATGAAATTCGGCAATTGGACAGAAATTATAAGTATCTAAGGAATTACGCGAAAAAACTGGAGGTCAGGTCATTAAAAACAAAATGGCGGACAGTTGAAACTCAAGATTTCAAAGGCTTCTAAAAGTTGCAATTCCAAGATAGGCATTACTTAGATCTACGGGTTTTGATATTTTGGTGATCATGCATGTACAAATTACAAAATGGTGGCGGTTTAAATATGCGTTCTTTCAGGGTTTTTGTGGCGCTTTAGCGGTCACAATTTCCAGCGGATTTTGATGACACTTAAGATTATGAATCTCTGTACTATGTTCTTGTATTTGATATAGAATTATTAAAATTGAATGAAAAATAAAAAAGTCGAAAATTTAAAACTTAATATTTTTAGCTGCCATTTTTACTAAAATTGAATTATTTTCCCCTGTCTAGAGTAAAACTCCGATTTGAACGAGATTTGGCACATTGATTGATGAGGTCCTAGCACACAAACATTTAAAATAATCCAAAATCAAATGCATGCATTCAAAATGGCGACCCCCAAACGTCAGACCGCAAGCGTAATCCGCTATTTTAGCAGCAACTGAAATAATGAATTTTTTTCATGGAAACGTTTTAAATGACAACTTGTAAGTATTTATAAATTAGACATTTTTTTAAATATTGTAAAATGTTTTCAACAATACCCTTAAAAAATTATAAAATCGCGACTTGTCTGTCTGTCCGTCCGTCCGTTTGTTCGTGCGTCACAACAAGTTTTCTCGCAAACCATATGAGCTAGAATGAGGAAATTTTCTACGTAGGTCAAAAGTGGTGCCTCTTGAAATTTGTAGTGTAAGTATTTTAAAGTGTTTAAGGGGTCTCCCCATACAGGGGGTGACATAAACATTTTTTTTATTTCTATAGCCCTCTAGCAGCGAAGTTTCTCAACAGATTACGATAAAGCTTGAAATTAAAAGTTATTAAGGCAAGTTAATTTAATTTAATTATGCAAATTGGATGAAAATAAAAAATTCGAAAATATACAGCTTAATATTTTTAGCAGCCGTTTTGAATAAAAATTCAAAATGACGGCCCATTGTGTTTCAGAAAAGAATCAAAAATGTATATATTAATGGCAATGCAAGTGCTGATTAAACTTTTATGGAAATCTTTCGAAATTAACTATTTGAGCTTTTTAAGCCAAAAAGCTATCACCTCTTTGTTGTAACCACTGTGAAATGTGTAAACAGCAAATGTGAGAAGGGTGAAACCAGTATTTATATGTTTATAACAATTTATTACCCGCAGATTTTCAATATGTGATCCATACTATATATTTGCACCTCTATGAAGGGTCTCCAAATACGAATGGCGACAGATTCTTTTTATGTTACTAAATACCCATGTGGTGCTACAAAAATTGCAGTAAGAATTCCAGTAGTAGGCAAGCCAAATTCTTTTTCGAACCGTTACGCTACGTACGATAAATTTACCTTCCCGGCTGGTGCTGCCAACGGGGATTTTTATGGATGTAATTATGTTTTGACAATTGTTTACGGATTATTGTAGCTCCAAATGGAGCGATTTTATTTGCTGGTGTAACCATTGAAACAAAAATATGTATCACCATTGAACAACATTTTTGCAGCACAATCTGAAAGTCAACAAATTAATATTCCTCATAACTCCTACTAGCTACTCGAATGAACCAAACAACATTTACAGAATAGCTAGTAATCTTTTAGTCTTAGCGCTACAGCCTCTCTCGGGCCTTCATTTCCAGCAACCGGTGTCTTCAACTGTCTCAGCCCATTGACCATACCCTTAAATTTAAAAATCCGAGCAGTAATGAACTCCCCTCGTCGACTGAATCAGGCCAGCGTTGCCTCGGTTTCCCCACTGGTCTTCGCCCTTCAGTTCTCCTAACGAATAGCTGTTTGAGTATCCATTATTCATCCTTATGATTTATGTGGCCAGCTTGTTGCAGCTTATGCAATCTCATAATCGTTGAGGCCTCGAGCTGATCAAAAATTTCATGTAGCTAATGTTTGTATTGAATTTACCATTGGTCCCCTTCTGGCTTCACTACAGTTGCTTACCCTCAGGACCACGATGTTTGCGGATGCTTGGGTTAGGGTCCATGTTTTAAACTCATAGGATAGTACAGGTCTTATTATTGATTTGCTTATTAACGTACCATTTGTATCGATAGGGAGCTCTATTATGGCATACTCTCGGGCCAAAATTATTAGCAATGGGGCCAGCAAGTCCCCCTGATTTTGACTGATATTTTTGTCAAAGGTATCGATGAGTTGCTTTTTGATGCAGACTTGGGAGGTTGTCGACGTCATTGTCGATTTGGTAAGAGGGACTAATTTGGCTGGAATGCCAGAGCAAAGCATTCTTTGGTACAGTGCGTTCCGATCAATATTGTCGTATGCTTGCTTGAAGCCAACAAGCGTACATCCGCGTTGAACTCTCAGCATTATCCAAGTACCTGCTTGACTGTAAACAAATGGTCGATCATTGATCCACCAGCTCTACAGCAACCTTGATACTCCCCAATCATATTGTTAGCGTATGACTAGATTTTATTTTCTCAGATCTTTGAAAGTATTTTCTATGCCATACAAAGTAGTGAACTGCCTCTATAGTTTTCGCTTTGTGGCTTGTCATCTTTTTGTGGAAAGGGAGTGTAATTGATTGGCTCCTCACGTTGGGCATATGTTTTTGTTGCCAAATGCGCTGGATTTTCCAGATGGCTTTTTAAACACCGTTGCCACCATATTTAATGAGCTTGACTGGAATCTCATTGATGCTCGGCCTTTTATTATTCTTTTGGGTCTTGATGGTGGAGTCAATGGAAGCTCTCTTGGGATATCTATAGGCTCCAATGTTATAGAACTGTACGAAGGATTTAAGAGATTCTTGAATTATGATGTCCGTCTGCCTTTAATCCTGTTTTCATCAATGATGATATTGCAGATGTCATCAGAGCAGAACATGGTCTTTGGATGATAACCTCACTTTAAGCTTTGCACTATTTTGTGTTCTTGCCTTGTGTTGTTGATCGTTAGACTTACTTAATTGGTCGTCCTAGTATTTTATTTTCTTAATTCTAAGTATTTTGTTTGCTACTATTTTGACGTTTCATCATTTTCTCTCTTTGTCCTGGTTTTCCTGCCAATAGTTGTACGCCTGATTGTTTTTATGAAACGTATTCTAGCATTCGTCATCGAACCAATCATTTCTTTTGCACCGATCATATATTCTGCCATGGTCTTAACTGCATGTGTCACTTCTTCTTCCAAAATAATTTATATTCAATGATCTTGTTACTCTGATGATCATCCATATGCAAGTTTCAAAATGGCGGTGGCTCAAACATGTGAATTATTTACATATTTATGGTATTCTAGCGGCCAGTTTTTTCAATGGATTTTGGTGGAAGTTGAGATTATGGATTACTGAATTAGATTCTCGTATAGTCGAAATTGGATGAAAAATAAACAATTCATAAATTTGAATTTTAACATCTTTCGCTGCTTTTCATTAAAAATTGAATATTGTCGCACTGACGAGTTAAGTTCCAATTTGAATGAAATTTGGCACAGTGATTATGAAACTCTGAGGCAGGTATTTATGAAAAAATTGTGGCCACCAAAGTTCAGAAAGTAAGCAAAACTTGTTATTTTAGTAGCATTTGAAGTGTTAAACATACTCATATTTGAACTTTTGACATCGAAAATATTTACCCAACTAAACATATTCTGTAAACTGTGTTTGACTTTTAGAGTTATGTCTGATCAAATTATTGCTTACTTTTTCAAACGAAGGGCTCCTACAAGGTAATTGCCCATCCAGCTTTTGATGCTGGCGGAATTTCATTTGTTTCTTATTTTATTCATTTTTCAGGCTTTTATAAAAAAAATTTTATATAACCTATTAATAACGGCGTCTGTCCGTCCGTCAATGCGCCACAGCAAGTTTTGTATTGTGAACAGCCCAGAAGTTTTTGGTTAATGAAAACTACGTAGTTAAAAAAAACTCAAGGACTTTTAAGGGGGTCACCCCATATAAAGATGTGATCTCAAGAAAATTTTTCACTAAAATTAGTCATATGAAAGGTCTTAACGAGATCTCTTAAGATTTGTTATTAACTTTCCAATAAGTTTACGGAGTAGCAGGCGAGGCAGAAGAACACGAAAAATTGTGTGCCCCCTCCAAACTGCACACCTGTGTGCCGGAAAGTCATGGAGGTATTTCTCTATGAGTACAACAACGATAAATACCTGAAACGTTGAAATTCACTGAACTTTGTTAGAAATAGTATGATTTATCAATTTTATATTTTCTTGTATACAATCGAAAGGGTATCCTAAAATCTAATGAAACTCTACATATCTATGGCTTATTACAGGCTAAAATTTCAGAAAATGTGGAAAGTATTTAACGAAGTTATGGTGGTTTAAATTTTCGGTATTTAAACAACCACAATGTTGAGCAATATGTGCTTCTAATCGGCCTAGACACTACGCACTTGTTGGGACTTGCATGAAAATTTCAGGAAAGGTGTATATTATGTGTTACTTTGAGAATCTGTGCAATATGTGACAGTAGTTATCGTAAAACAAAATGGAGTCTGTTTTAAACAAGAATATTGAATAAATTTAGGCTATTATTCCCCAACTTCAGCATTTCAGGTACAGGCTATTAACGCTTGATGAAAACATATATTTTAAAGGTTAAAAATTTATGGTTTTGGATTTTCATGAACACAACGGTAACAAATACCTTAGAAGCTAAAATTCGTTAAGCTTTGCTAATAATAGTATAATAGTATTTTTCCCTGTAAATTCATATGTATACGTTTAAATTTAAGGCAGTACAAGGTAGGGTCCTTATGTTCTGGATGTTTCAATAAAATTAAATTGCATTTACGGAAGAAATAGCTATTTGAAAGCTCTCCAAGTACAACAAAAACAATCTAGGTTTTTTTACCGATCGGGCTTTCCATTGCTACACTACACTCTTAGTATTGTAGGATCTTCTAATTTCCAGATAAAATGAATAATTACAAATACCTTTAAGATTTCATTCAGCCAATGGTTGTTAGTGATATTACAACAAAACGGCAGCAAGTTTGAATGGTATGATTATGGTTTCCCCTTTAAAATGAGTATGTGTTTACTATAGATGTCGTTAAAGTCTCTCTTGAGTTTATTCATTATTGGTGTCTGCCGATCCTAGGCATGACATATGTAAGTGTAGCTCTATCTAATCAACTTGCATTCATATCGCGATTGAGTAAAAAATCATTCTAACATCTATAGGTTCCACAACACGGGAGCCTATAAATGTCAGCGGAGAGCTTCAAATGGTCCCACCGACCCTGGATGAAGTGTGTTTCACCATCAAAACCCATAAGAATAATAAAGCGCCGGGCATCGATGAGATCTCAGTGGAAATCATCAAATTTGGTGGCAGCAATGTTCATAAAGCTATTCACAAAGTCATCCAGCACATTTGAAAGGAAGAGCATATGCCGAGACAGTCGAGGCAATCAATTGTATTCCCTATCTTCAAAAAGATGACAAGTTACAGTGCGAAAATTATAGAGGCATATCATTATTTTGTATGGCGAACAAAATATTTTCAAAGACCTTAGAAGAAAAACAGTATTATTGGGGAGTATCATGGTGGCTTTAGAGCAGGTTGATTGACAAAAAAAAAAATTTTCACAGTAAAAAGGTACTTGTAAAATGCTGGGAGTTCAACATAAACGCGCACCAAATTTTCGTTGACGTTATGCAAGCATACGACAGTATTGAATGATAATGACCTCGACGACCTCCCAAGCCCATATCAATAACCAACTCACCGATGCCTTTGATACAAATATCGGAATAAATCAGAGAGACAAGCTGGCCCCATTGCTATTCAATTTGGCTCTAGAGTACATCATAAGGAAGCTACCTGTCTATGCACGAGGTGCATTGCTATACAAGTCGAGTCAAGTAGTAGCCTTCGCGGATGACATCAACATTTTTTCATGGCCATTAACAACCAAAAAAGAACTCTTCCTGAAAACTCAACAGCAAAGCAAAACTAGTAGGGCGATAAATCAATGAAAATAAAACAAAGCTCATGACGCAGTCGAGGAAAATACCTCACATACACAAAATATCACACTTCGCGAATACAAAATCAAAAACGTGCAGGAATTTGTGTATTTAGGTACCAAAACAACGGGAAACAGTAATGAAAGAGACGAAATACGCCGAAGAATACAGCTCGCAAATAAAATATTTTATTAGAGTAGAATCTAGAATGCAAAAAATAGTATACTTTGGTTGGTAAATAAGTAAATAAAAGAAGGGAGGAAGAGCCACTACGGGCGTGAAACGCCAGATAAGGGGTTCCATACAGTGCTGACAAAAGGAAACTCCTTCAAAAAGTACCAGAAAATAAAGATCGCAAGAACTCCCAACAAGAAAAAAGACATAAGACAAAACAAGAGAGAAAGAAGCCTCGACGAAGACGACGGCAGCAGGCACTGCTCGTAAAATCCCAAGATGGCCAATCCTACGCAGGAATGCTGAAGGATATTAAGGATACAAACACTGCCATTATAGCAGTATTATCGTTACGACGGGGCCATATAATGGTCGAATTTGGAGCAGACGCCGACAATAAAGAAGCATTTTGCGTCGCAGTAAAGAAAGTTCTTGGCAAAAGCACAACTATGGCCTCACTCGAGCTGATAGAAAAGATCGAATGCATCATGAACTTGGCTGAGAAAGAAAAGACCATCAAAAGGGAGCTCTCTAACATGGGCAGGATTCAAGCGAGGCTGACACCAGAAAACAATTGGAGATAACACATGGCCATCATTGACTAGACCAAAAAGGACGCCGAAAAATTTCTGCAGCTTACGACAAAGAGCAGTGCCTTTTCAATATTTCAAATACTTTGGCTATTTTCATACCATAAAAGCATGCGAAGGACTTGGTAAGAGTTCACTACGTTACAAATACGGTGAAATGGAAGATAAAAGAAAAGAGTATACAAAAGGGGCACACTGTATTCTTTGCAAGGATGCTGCTCCATGCACAAATCACGAACACATCTTGGGATTCGGGAAATGCCGGGAATACAAAAAAGCCCTAGACAAAGCAAAATTGGAACTTTGATGACCCATATCCTGCAGCTAAACCTACACTGCAGTCCAACCACTCAAAATCTGCTTGAGCAGTTTACAAGGGACACGAAAGCTGACTTTATGCTGCTGAGTGAGTAAGACCAAGATAAAATTCTGCATTATGGTATTCCGATGAAACTAGTACTGCAGCCATCTGGGCTCGGAACAAAGATTTTCAGGTGGAGGGCTGTGAAGGGGGAGATGGTGTTGTATTGGTTCAGTGCCCAGCGAGCACCATCTTAGGGTGTACCTAACGCCGAACGAATCGATATCATCTTTCTAAGCCAAGCGTAATGCTTTGGAGGGCGCTGTCTCGAACGCAGATGGCAACGTGCTCCTTGGGGAAGACTTCAACGCTAAAGCAATTGAATGGGGCATGCCTCAAACAGATCCGTGGGGGAAAGGAATCCTAGAAATGGCAGGCAGGATGATGCGTGTCATACAACACACCAGAAATATGCTGACTTTCCACCGTATTAGCTGTAAAGGAACCATACCGGACGTGACATTCATCTCGGAGTCGTTAGTACCGAGGATACACAACTAGAGAGTATTATGGGACTACTCAGTCCATCCTGTAGAGATCAGTAACGTTGTCTCCCAACATCCATGATCTCGACTTTCCACAATTGGACAGAATAGCAGAAAGATTGAAGTCGAGAAGTTCAACGAGGTACTCACAGTTGGTGCCCCGCTGTAGACAGATTCGGAGGGGATGGAAAAACTGACAGCTCAAGACGTGATGAACTCAACTATGAGCATCATTACGACTGCTTGCAGTGTTTTCATGACACATCAAAAACTCCGGCGGCGCAAGCCCCCAGTGTACTGGTGGTTGACTGTAATCGCTGATAAGTGAAGGGAGTGTCACAAGCTCCAGCGTGAAGTTTAACGGGCTTGGAACCCTAATGAGCCATGCATCTGGGTGGCAGCATATAAGTCGGTCAGGAAATGCCTTCGCAAATCGATTAACAACAGCAAGGCTCGCTGCTGGCAAGATCTGTTGGGCAATATGAACAAGGCTACGTGGGACCTTGGCAATTAGCTATGTAGTTATGCGGAAGCTTGTTGCCCTACGGTAAACTTGCACATATGATGCGGGAAAGATGGACGAGATAGTGTAGGCACTCTTTCCGCCCATCTCGTCTGAGATGGCACTGTCCATGGTGCAGCAGCAGGCAAATGTCCACCCTTTACACAGCCAAAACTTGAAGAGGTATTCCTTTGATTAGAAATGAGGAAGGCTCCAGGTTCAGATGGTATTCCAGCTGAGAAGTTGCAACTTGTCTATCACTATTGTCTTGACTTGCTGCTCAGCACATTCAACGCTTGCCTACGGGACGGGGTTTCCCCGGTACAATGGAAGGTGACGAGACTTGTGCTGATCAGCAAAGAGAAAGGAAATCCCGGATCGCCATCTGCTATCACCGGTTATGCATACTAGACAATGCTGGGAAAGTGCTAGAGAAATTCATCCAGTGAAGACTCATTCACAAGATTTGTGCTGCTGGGGACCTTTCTCCTCGGTAGTACGGCCTTAGAGCAAGACAGTCCCCCATGGATACAATTGCAGAGGTGGTGAGTGCAGTCTAAAAGGCAGAGGCATAAAGCCGCATCAAGCAACAGATCATCCTGTTGGTGACACTTGACGTTAGGAATGTCTTCAACTTCGCTAGATGGGTGTATATTCTGGATATGCTTGGAAACCCTTTTCAAGTTCTAGAATATCTAATGCGGCTTTTTGGGAACTACCTGAAGGACTGAAGCCTGCGTTACGACGCGACACAGGACCAACAATGGATGAAAACCATATCGGGTATTGCCTAGAGATGTATCCTTGGCCCAGACGTATGGAACATGCCTCACGATGGACAACTGAGACTCTAGATGTCAGATGAGTCACGCTGTATCGGCTCTAGTCTCTAAATGCACCGTTGAATAATCACAGCTAAGGCTAGCTAGGCTAATGCGATGAGTGAGAAACTAAGTAACTGCTCGCGGGCTCAGCTTAGCTCTCAAGAAAATCAAAGTGGTCATCTTGACAAGAAATAATATCCCTAGAGAAAAGATGATCAGTATTGGAACCATACCAACCGAATCGAAGCCAGCGGTCAAGCATCTGGGGCTACTAATACGACTCAAAAATGAGTTTCTCTGGGTAAATCAGGGCGACGGATGAGAAGGTTGCTTCGGGTGTATCGGCTCTACTTACGACTTACGGCCAACGTAGGGAGACAGAGCCCACCAAGAAGATGCCTCTTGATGAGTGCTCTAGGGTCAGTACTGCTGTATATGGGGCCACCATTTAGATGATTTCTATTCTGACCAAAGCCTGGCTCCAATTTGGACGAAATTTAGTACAGAGGCTCATTGAACTGTATGATGAGTCCCACAATAAAAAATCCGAAGTTGAACCGCTTGATGCAAAATGCCGGCTGCTCAAGCGTCGAAAAATGTGCAAAAACTTTGTAATAGTTGTGACCAAATCTTTAAACCGATGTGAGTGAAACTCGATAGTTTAGTAAAAACTATAAATGTCTACGAAGTTTTGGCAAAAGACTACATGTCAGGTCTTAAAAAACCAAATGGCGGTTTGTTGAATCTCAAAATTTCAAAGATCTCTAAAAAACTCAATTTTAATTTGATGTGTATGCTAAGATAGAAAACAATTACACCAATAGATCTTGTCATTTTGAAGACGATGGCGGTTTGATATGTGATTTTTTTGAAGTTTTGTACTGTTCTAGCTGTCACATTTACCAACGGATTCAGACAAAACTTGGAATTATGGATAACTGTACTAAGTTCTTTTACTGCACAAAAATTATCAAAATTGGATAAAAAATAAACTGTAAGGAGACCTTAAGACATAGACATTTAAAAAACTACAAAATCAGATGCATGCATTCAAAATGGCGGCCCCTAAATGTCAGAAGGTAAGCGCCATTGGCTTTTTTAGTAGCAACTTAAATAATGAATATTTTTCATGGAAACGTTTTAATGGCTTAACTTGGAAAAATCTATACTACAGGCTGCTTTTATGAGGATTGTAAAATATTTTTAAACACCCTACTTAAATCGCGACCTGTCTATACTTTACTTTCGTCCGTCTGTCCGTGGGTCTGTCCGCGCGTCACAGCAAGTTTGCCCGCAAACCAGACGAGCTAAAGTAATGAAATTTTATACATGCGTCAAAAATGGTGCCCTCTCAAAAGTTGCAGTAAAAAAAAATATATTTTAAGACTTTTAAGGGGATCTGTCTACACAGGGCGTTCATTGTTAAAAAAAAATTTACCAAAGGTAGCCGATATGGATGTTCACTAAAAGATGTTAGTGAAAACCTTTCAAAACAGATCCTAAACAAGTAGCATTTGCAGGGAACACAAAGAATTTGTGTGCACAGACATCTTTAGAAAGAAAAATTGGAAAAAATTCACCAAAGTAGGTCTTAGTGAGTGCATGGCTAACAAATACCTGAGAATTCGATGAGCTTTGTCAATACTAGTACATTTTATGCATTTTATGTTTTTATTTATAAAATTGAACGATGTTCCTTGAATTTGCCAAAAATATTTGTCTAGATTCACAAAAACCGAGCCGTAAACAGTTATTTTATAGGCGATTGAAATTTATCAATAAGAACAACTATTACACGTGATATTGTTTACACTATAGATGTGTAAGAGTTATGACGAAAATTTTAAAAATGTTTGAAGAAATGTATGTGTTATATGACTATTCAAACATTGAATCCAACAGACTGAAAATAAAATTACGCTAAATTAAATAGATAGTATCCATATATTATTTTTCCAGGCCAGATTCGCGGAATATTGGTATAAGTCAAGTTTTGTAATCCAGAAAACATGGTTTGATTTCCCAATTATTTTACAATTCATTTCTGTGGTAGGAAGACACTCCTGCTACTTTTACTTGTCCTTAAGTAGTTTTTCTGTGCAATTTGTGTTCAGTAAAGTTTACCATTTAATCACGAATTGCTTAACATTCAAAGAAAGCTACCAAATTGTAGAAATTTATTTTCAAAACCAAAGCTCAAATTGCGTAAACGTAAAATTTTATTCTTTAATTAAGCTCATTTTAGGTAAACAAGATGCGTCAACAAGTAAAATTCATGACAATAATCTAAGGCATTACCTTGAAGCTCCGTTTCATCCATTAAAACTTACTGTGTGGTGTGGTGCTAATGGCATCACCGGTCCATATTTCGAAATGTGGACGCAGCTGCCGTTACAGTAAATGGCATTATCGAAACACAATCAATGAATTTTTGCTTCCAAAAGTCAATGAAATCAACATTGAAACCATTTGGTTTCAACAGATAAGCACTACATACCACACAACCACCGAAATAATCGTCTTATTGATAACGAAACTTAGAAGCAGTCCTATTTCACGAAATTGTCCATCCAGTTTGCCTTCAGGGTTTGAAGCCTCTAGATTAGTGATGCCAGGTTTTTGGTTTGGAAAAAAATATTCGACGCACCATTGACGATATGAGAACAAATGTATTACAGAAAGTGGTCAAAAATTGGGTTGATCGAACGCGCTCTGTCTCTACTGGTAGTGATAGCCATTTGCCAGAAATCATTGTCAAATATTCAGTAGCGCTCAATTTACTTTCATTAAAAAGTACATTAATTATCAGCAAAATAATTTTGAACGTTTTATATCTACTTAAAGTTCTCAAGCTCTTGAAAAAACGTTATGAATACATATACGAGTATATATATATATATATATATATATATATATATATATATATATATATATATATATACATATATATATATATATATATATATATATATATATATATATATATATATATATTTATATATATATATGTAGGAATTTATATATATATATATATATATATATATATATATATATATATAAATATATATATATATATAAATATATACACACACACATATATATATATATATATATATATATATATATTTATATTGTTACATGTACAAATAATTACATGTACAAATAATTCTGCGAGCTACTGTCGCAATTGTTTTCATCATCGTTAAGAACGTCAACGAATGAATTTACTCGAACCCACGAGAATCCAACAAGCATGATCAACATCTGCAAGTGACGTCACTCCATTCATGAACTTGCTCGAACCTACCAGGTAACTCTCGGTAGAACATTCGCCAATGTGCGAGAAATGGGTGAATAGGTAGAGACCCTATATAAAGGCGAGCTGAATGAATGGGGAGGATCATTCATTCGACCGCGATAAGAACTGCGATTGTGTGTTTCGTAATAGTGAAGTAATTTAGAAGACAATTGCGATAATAAATTTATGGACAAGTGTTAGATTTTATTTTAATAGTGACAATTAAAATTAGTGAAAGTGTTAACTGATTATTGTGCATTTTATTTAATTAAATAAGCACTTTTAACTTAAATTAAAAGACATTGCGTTTTCACTTTCCCGGAACATTAAAATTATTGGCCGCGAACCAATAACACGCGACAGTGGTGTCAAGAAGTGCGAAAGAAAAATTTTGAAAGTGAAAATTCGAACATTTTTATAGTGCACAATAGTAAAATTTAAAGAAACATTAAAAATGCCACGAAGCTTAAACTTAAAAATTAATGAATTGACCATATCGGAGCTCAAGGAGGAGTTGGAACAGCGGAATCTGGCCACACAAGGTACAAAGGCCATACTGATTGCACGCTTGCGTGACGCGATCGAATCGGAAGGCGTGAATCTGGATTCGGGTGAGCTCTCAGATGCGGAAAAAGGCGCAGAAAGTGGAGAAGTAGACACACCAAAATCAAAGGAGCCAGAAAATGCGCTGATGCAAATGTTGATGCTAATGTCATCCAGTCTGACTGCGAAGCTAGATGAACAGTCATCCAATTTAACTACGAAGCTTGATGACCAATCATCGAAGTTAAATGAACAATCAGTGAAGCTGGACCAACAAGCGATCGAAATCAGGGCAGACATCACACAGAAGCTGGAGAAACAGTCAACCGAAATAAAAGCGGAGCTCGGTCATCTGAACAAACAAATTAAAGGCATCGAGGAAAAGGTTGACCAGGTCGAGGAAAAGGACAGCCAGGTCGAGGGAAAGGTCAGCCAGGTCGAAGAGAGGATAAACCATGTGATGGAAAAAGTGAAAAAAGAATTAGAAGCAGCGAAGGCAGTAGTAACCGCCTCACCAGCCCCAATTATAACCGCAGCGCAAAGCTCATCTAGAAATGTGCAAGCACCAATATTCGATGGGCAAACGGTCTGGACTATTTACAAAACCCAGTTCGAAGCAGCCGCTCGCATAAATCACTGGAATGAGCAGGAACGAGCAACTGCATTGATTCTTGCTCTTAGAGGCCCAGCTGCCGAGCTGTTGCAGACGATCCCCGTAGAATTGCACTCAAACCCGAATGCTATAATGAATGCGCTCGACATGCGTTATGGAGACGATCATCTAAAGCAGATTTATTGGTCACAGCTAAGGCATCGAATGCAGAAGTCTGGTGAAACCCTACAGCAGCTAGCCCAAGACATCGAGCGACTGGCACTTTTGGCTTATCCAGCCTACGACCCAGAACATCGAGATGATGCAGCGACAGAAGCATTCATCAGCGCACTAAAGGATCCGGAATTGCAACAAGCCGTGCGTTTAGCTCAAAAGCAAACGGTTAAGGACGCATTGGCTTATAGTCTGAACTTTGAGGCAGCGAAAAATGTGACTCGTACCACTGCCCGGGTGCGTGAGGTAGTAACAGACGAGTGCAGGTGTGAGCGCGTAGAAATTGAACGAGACCCGCATGTAAATGGTGCGCCTAGATGCTGGAATTGCGGAGAGAAGGGGCACCTGCAAAGAGACTGCAAGAAGCGAAGAAAACCGAGCTATTGTCCAGGGTGTGCAGCTAGAAGGAGATCCAGACCGAGTCAGGAATCCAGAATGGAAGCCCTTTAAACAGAGGGGTCGGGAAACATGTAAGAGCCAACTTCGTGGGGCAGAGGTTGGCTGGGAGGATCGACGTCCCCAGCACCACCATCACCGTGTCAAGACTACATCGTGGAGAAGCGGACTTATGCCTTCCGGGTCAAGTTAACGGAGAACACTGCACCATAACAATCGACACTGGTGCAACCCGATCGATTATCCGACAAGACCTAGTTAGACAACAACAACTTCACAAGGGCAGGATTTTCTCACTACGGACAGCTACGGGAGAAACTGCACCTGTTCATGGAGAGGTCAAACTCCGGATACAGTTGGGAGACCTTGTGTTCCGGCACAATTTTCTGGTTGCGAATATTATGGATGACTGCATTCTCGGAATGGAATTTCTGCGACCACATGGAATCACGTTGGATTTGGGCAAACGTGTATTGAAATGGCAGAATGTCGAAGTACTGATGGAGGATCCCAGCGTCCAAATTCCCAAGATGAATGTAGTGGTATGTACTGACACTGATGTACCGAATTCTTCCGAAAGCGTTGTATGGGCCAAGCTTGATGATGATTCTGGAGACCACCGATCTTATCTGATAGAGCCAACGAAGACGTCCGCATTGCGCAGTTTGATTGTAGGACGAAGCCTTGTAAGATCTTTAAGGAACGGATATGTGCCGGTTAGAGTCCTTAACACCGCAGACTCAACCACGAGCATCAAAGCGGGAGAAGTCATCGGCAGCTGGAAGCCTGTTTCCACCATCACCTCTTTGGAAGCTACTCACGACCATCATTGCAAAACGAGGCAAGACACAGACAAAGCCCGGGAATCCACGTCTGCAATATTGAAGCAGGTCAAATTGCCAGTGCAGCTATTCAAACGAGCCTCTGATCTGGTCACCAAGTACAGTGACATCTTCTCAACAAGCCCGGATGACCAAGGCCGAACGAGTCTGGTAACTCATGTCATAGATACACAGGGAGCCAAGCCGATTCGACAAGCACCGAGACGTCTCCCTATAGCCAAACAAGGAAAAGTGAGCGCGCTGATCTCAGACATGGAAAAACAAGGCGTTATTGAACCTTCTGTCATTCCATGGGCCGCGCCTGTAGTTCTAGTAAAGAAAAAGGATGGTAGCACTCGTTTTTGTGTCGATTATAGGCAGCTTAACGACGTCACCAAGAAAGATAGTTACCCACTTCCACGCATCGATGACATCATGGACACTTTAGCCGACGCAAAATGGTTTTCTACACTCGATCTCAAGAGTGGCTACTGGCAGGTAGAAATCGACAAGAAGGACCGAGAGAAGACCGCATTTTCAGTTGGGACCGGATTGTGGCAGTTTGTAGTGATGCCATTTGGGCTTTGCAATGCTCCAGCCACCTTCGAACGCTTGATGGAATACGTGCTACGTGGTCTAACCTGGAAAACCTGCTTGGTGTACCTAGATGACATCATCGTCATCGGTAGAACGTTCGAAGAGCATGTGCGGAACTTAGAAGAGGTTTTCTCCCGACTGCGACTGGCAAATTTGAAACTTAGTCCCGAGAAGTGTACTCTTTTCGCAGATGAAGCAAAATACCTGGGACACGTCGTATCAGCAGAAGGGGTCAAAACAGACCCTGAGAAAATTGAAGCCGTGAAAAGTTGGCCAACACCAAACAACAAGCGCCAACTACGAAGTTTTCTGGGTCTGGCGACCTACTATCGAAGATTCGTCAAAGACTTTGCCAAAATAGCTAAGTGTCTCCATCAACTAACCGAGAAAAATCGTCCGTATGTCTGGAATGAACAATGCCAGACAGCCTTTGAGACCCTGAAGGAAAAGCTGTGTGAATCACCCGTGCTGGCGTATCCGAAACCCGGAAAAATGTTTGTAGTTGACACCGATGCAAGCGACGGCGGTATTGGAGCTGTACTCTCCCAGCAGATCAATGGCGAAGAAAGAGTCATCTCTTATTACAGTCGAGCTCTCTCAAAAAGTGGGAGGAATTACTGTGTGGCCAGGAAGGAGCTGTTGGCTATAATAGAGGCCACCAAGCAGTTCCACAAGTATCTATATGGCCAGAAAAATGTTCTTCGAATGGACCATGCATCACTGAGATGGTTGCTCAACTTGAAAAATCCCGAGGGACAAGTTGCGAGATGGATCGAAAGATTGCAGTCATACAACTACAAAATTGTTCATCGGAAGGGCGGAGTTCATGGAAATGCTGACGCCCTATCTCGTCGCCCATGTCCAGCTAACTGCAAGTATTGCCGACGGATTGAGGAAAAGGAGCCACCCGTTGATTTGCGACTGATAACGGCTGAATTCGATGAAGGTTGGTCATCGGAGGAGATTCAAAATGCCCAGCTAGCCGATGAAGAAATCGGACCATTGCTCGTATGAAAGGAGATGACTGGGCGACCTGAGTGGAAGGACGTTTCAACGCATGGCGCAACCCTGAAAAGCTATTGGGCACAATGGAACTCCCTTCAGGTGGAGGGTGGTGTACTCAAGCGGAAATGGGAAACGGCGGATGGCAGCTCCTATAGGATGCAAACTATACTACCCAAAAGCCGAATCCACGATGTGGTTAAGGAAATGCATGAAGGATCCTCGGAAGGCCACCTTGGTGTTAACAAGACCTTAGCGAAATTGCGGGAAAGGTTCTACTGGCTCCACGCTCGAGAAGACGTAGAGGACTGGTGTCGCAGATGCACAATTTGCGCTTCCGTCAAAGGCCCAAAGCGACGACAGAGAGGACAAATGCAAACCTATAACGTGGGGGTACCGTTTGAAAGGATTGCTGTTGACATCGCAGGACCCTTTCCTGAATCTGAATGGGGAAATCGATACACGCTGGTTGTAGCTGATTATTTCAGCAAGTGGCCCGAGGTCTACCCCATTCCCAACCAAGAAGCAACTACTGTAGCCGAACAGCTAGTGTTAAATTGGGTCAGCAGGTACGGCGTGCCTTGTGAAATACATTCGGATCAAGGCCGAAACTTTGAGTCACTAGTTTTTGGCGAAATGTGCGAGCAGCTGGGAATACGGAAAACGAGGACAACACCGCTGCATCCCCAATCCGATGGAATGGTCGAACGTTTCAACGGCACGCTCAATAAACACTTGGCCAAAATGGTTGACGAGAACCAAAGGGACTGGGACCGACATATCCCACTATTTTTGATGGCGTATAGAGCCGCTGAACATGCATCGACGGGCCAAGCCCCAGCCAAAGTCATTTTTGGAAAGACTATTCGTTTGCCAGCCGATATAAAGTTCGGAACACCCCCTGAGAAACCCCAAACGGTCTCGGAGTACGCAAGTGATCTAAGACAACGGTTGAACCAGATACATCGGACAGTGCGAAAACACCTCGAATCGGCTACTGACCGCATGAAGACCAGGTATGATCTAAAGGCTAATTCTACTGACTTCCAGCAAGATGACTTGGTGTGGCTTTATAACCCGCAACGGCGAAAGAATAGGTCTCCAGAGTTGCAACATAATTGGGAGGGACCATACCGAGTTACAAAGCGAATCAACGACGTCGTATACCGAATACAGGAACATCGTAAGCCGAGAGCTAAAATGAAAATCGTGCATCTGGACCGTCTTGCCCCATATTACACCCAGGGAGAATTGACTACAAATAGCGACACATCTTTTCGGGGCGAAAAGAACTGAGGTGGGGGCAGTGTTACATGTACAAATAATTACATGTACAAATAATTCTGCGAGCTACTGTCGCAATTGTTTTCATCATCATTAAGAACGTCAACGAATGAATTTACTCGAACCCACGAGAATCCAACAAGCATGATCAACATCTGCAAGTGACGTCACTCCATTCATGAACTTGCTCGAACCTACCAGGTAGCTCTCGGTAGAACATTCGCCAATGTGCGAGAAATGGGTGAATAGGTAGAGACCCTATATAAAGGCGAGCTGAATGAATGGGGAGGATCATTCATTCGACCGCGATAAGAGCTGCGATTGTGTGTTTCGTAATAGTGAAGTAATTTAGAAGACAATTGCGATAATAAATTTATGGACAAGTGTTAGATTTTATTTTAATAGTGACAATTAAAATTAGTGAAAGTGTTAACTGATTATTGTGCATTTTATTTAATTAAATAAACACTTTTAACTTAAATTAAAAGACATTGCGTTTTCACTTTCCCGGAACATTAAAATTATTGGCCGCGAACCAATAACACGCGACAATATATATAAATACACACACACACACACATATATATATATATATATATATATATATATATATATATATATATATATATATATATATATATATATATACTAACAGAAAATAGCGCTTAAAGCTTTGTGATCTAAATTCTATATCGAACTCCTTTTATCTAGTTCTCTTATGTTGCGGTGTCTTATTAACGTATTCAGTGATGCACACATTGTTTTGTATTGTGTTCATTCTGAAGATATACGTGTCCTATTTTTCATTCATATCGTACACACTTTTCAATTTATTTTATGACGTACTGGCACTATTGCATAAAAGGATATTGCAGGCTTCACTTCCCATTCTAAAGGAACCCAATCCGATGTGAATGAAATTATACTTCGTACTACCAAGGCTTGGCATGCATTCTATCATCTCCGTTTTGGTAATGGAAAATGCAAGAAACCATAATAAGATTTCTAACTTTTACTAGTCTATGTTGCCCAAGTGAACTTAACTCATATGCTCTTCTCTTTAAGTCGTAATTACAAATCGACTTCGACAAACAACTTTGCGAAATTTGTTTATACGTAAAATCGGTCTTTCTACATTCCCAAGTGAAAGATATGAGTTTCCTTCGTTCTCGATTGCATTTGCATATACGTTTCATGCTTCCATACGATCACGTACGTTATCATGTGAAATATGAATAATCCTACGGAAGATCCTTGGAATGCTTTGCCTCAGTAATCCCAATGTCTCCAAGCAATTTCCTGATGCACAATGCAGATGTGTTGTAATTTTCTGAATTTTATAATTTGAGGTGCGAAAAGAGATATGCACACATCGTTTGCATGCAAGCAGATACTAGAAGTGAATTACACCAAAACTTTGAGCAGGGTTTCCTGATAGCAGGGTACATGATATTGATATTCAACTTTCTACTATCCTGGCAGAAGAATATGATACCGGTAATTTTGTGAGCGTTATTGCATAAATTCATTGAAATTGCATTTGTTTCAGGCATAATTGACTACAGTATGTAAAGACTTAGGAAGTTTTAAGCTTCATTCTGTGCGTTTTTTTCGATGTGGCTTCCATTTGCCACAAACTTTAATAGAATAAACAGACTTGGAATCGTCATTTGTAAGAGTTTTTATCTATTTTAGTAGTTGCATATATTCAAAAGTGGGAAGTCTACGGGTAAACGAGAGCTCGGAGTGACCTTTATTGTAGATAAGGAATTCAAATCGCACGCTATTGATTCTAAGGCAGTCAATGAACGGTTGCGTGTGAACCGTATAAAAGCGAGATTTTTCAAAATTTGGCTGATAAATGTTCACGCCCCGACTGACGAAAACGACGAAAAAACGAAGGACACTCACCTGGAAAGCTATTGGTTTTCTTAACAATCGAAAAATTCAAAGCTACAAGGGCAGTCTTTTTCTCAAAATAGTTTAAGCAAGAACGTGAAGGGATTAATTTACGCGATATGTTCGTTGAGGTTATGTATTGCTATGTGAAAATATGCAACCAAAAAAATTGCTGCTGGCCTCCCCAGATGGAAAGGCAAATCTCTCGTAGGTACCCTTACTTTGCTTTAAGGTTAATAGTCTGTTGTATATATACTTCAAAATTTAAGCCATTTCAAATGTTTCCACGAAAAATACTCATATTGCGATTGCTTTTGAATCAATTGCACTTATTTTCGGAACTTTGGGAGCCACCATTTTGCATTTATGAATTTGACTAAGAATTTTTTGCAACGTACATACCTTAAGATCTCATTAATCAATATACCGAATCTCGTTCAAATCGGAGTTTTACTCTAGACAGGATAAAACATTGAAAATTAACCACAGTCTCAAGTTTCATTAAAATTTATTGAAAAACTAGACGGCCACAAAAATTTAAACAAGTTGGGTAAAGAGACCTACGCTCATGTCAGAAGGGTTTTGTATTCAATTTACAAAATGCAGTCACCAGATCGAATCAAATCAAGAAACATGTCAAAGACGATTTTATTGGAGAAAGTATGAAATACGAGGATCATACTATTATTAACAAAGTTGAACGAATTTCGACTTCTGAGGTTTATGTTATTGTTATGCTCATAAATATCTCCCTTGATAATTATTTCAGATGTCCATTCGCGAGGGAGGAAACACATTTTTCATGTATTGCCCCCCTGTGCCCCCACTGAAGCAAAAACTGACAGTTTAGGAACTGTTTTGAAAAGCTCCCATGAAAACTTTCATTTCATACTTATATCGGCTACGTTTGAAGAATTTTTTTTTCAGGTCCACTCTCCTGTAATGTTATCATCGATTCTTGGCCAATTTTTTTGAATCCTAGAATGGTTACAAAACCCTTTTGCTAGGAGCTCTGTCCCGCCTTCTTGACTTGTTTCACTTATGAGCATTAATTGTAGGTACTCATCTTCAGTCATTCATTAAATTGAATCAAGTGTTCAAAGCACCTTAAACGCTGAAGTTGGGAAAAAGTAATTCAAAATAATTCAATCTTCGCATTTAAAACAGCCACTATTTTGTTAAACGATTACTGATACCACTAGCTCAACCGATTCTCAAAGATATACATGACACCTATCATTCCTGAAATTTTCATGCAAATCCTAGCAAAACTGTAGTGTCTGAGTCGGTAAAAAGCGCATGTTGTTTGGTAAAAAGTGCATGTTGCCATAGTAATAAATGCAGCGCATATTGTTCCATAGTAATACAGGAAAATTCAAACCGCTATAACTTCGCTAAATATGATTCAATCTTTATGAAACTTACAGGATAGATCAATTTTGTAAGTAGTCATCTGTGTACTGAATTTCTTTGAGTTTAAGGGTACCGTTAAGATTTTATTCAAGAAATCATAAAATCGATAAATCATACTATTACTAACAAAGTTGAGTGAATTACGACTTCTCACGTATTTGTTGTTGTTGTACTCACCAAGGCCTACATTCCTGATTTTTTTCAGATTTTTCGGATCACAGGTGTCCAATCGCGCGGGGGGGGGACACAAATTTTTCGTGTATTTCCCCTCCCTGTGCGCCCCTCGAAGTGAACTTTGCCAAACTAAGACCTGTTTTGAAAAGTTCTCATCAAGACTTTTCATTTGGTATCCATGTCGGCTACCTTCAATGAATTTTTTTTTTCGGGGGGTCACTCCCCTATATGGGGAGACCCCCCTTAAATACCTCATAAAATTTTTTTGTAGTTGAACTTTAAAGAGAGCACCACTTTACACCTACATACAAAATTTGATGCTTCTAGCTTAAGTAGTTTTTGAGAA
Source organism: Odontomyia ornata (assembly GCA_963969285.1). Taxonomy (NCBI): domain Eukaryota; kingdom Metazoa; phylum Arthropoda; class Insecta; order Diptera; family Stratiomyidae; genus Odontomyia; species Odontomyia ornata. The sequence continues at coordinate 282,706,790 of OZ017739.1, read as the reverse complement.
AAACTGCTGTGACACACGGAAGGGTTTTGTAAAATTATTTTACAAAACCCTAAAAAATCACATGTTTGAACCGCCACCATTTTGAAACTTGCTCATGTGTTTTAAATTTTCGACTGTTTTATTTTTCATCTTATTTGATAATTTTTGCGGAACACAATAAATTAGTACATTTATTCATAATCCCATGGTTCATCAAAATCTGTTGTAAAACATAGCCACTAACGGGCCTCAACCATCAAAAAAAATTTCATATGTAAACCACTGGCATTTTGAAACGTAGTCATCGATAATCAATAAAATGACAAAATCTTTAGGTATACATATTTACTGCATCAAAATTAAGTTTCATAAACATTGAATGAAAATTGTGGCTTATAGAAGCTTTTGAAGTTTCGAGCTTCGACAAACTGCCATTTTGTTTTTTGTTTTTTTGACTTGATCTCTAATTTTCAGGGTATTGGAAATTTTTTTTACTAAAATCGTAGCCTGTCTGTCCATGTATCCAACATAGTGACAAGGAAATAGTAATAGAATTGTAACCTGTAGGTCCTTAGTTTGAATCCGATTGGAGACAACCAGATTTTTTTAAGTATACCTCGAGTGGACTGTAAGCCCGTTCAGTTATAGTACGCAGTGTTTTAAAGTAAGAACATATTACAGCTGGGTGGACGTATTATATGGTCAAAGCGTAGTACTGAGTATGTCACTTTTTCGAGTGCCGTCCATTCGATCATGTTAAAGCAAAAAAAAAAAAAATTTTTTACAGAATTTTGAATGTAGCTAAAAGATATAATTGATTTTTTCCTTTTCAGGGTATTGTGAAATCACTTTACAATACCCTACTAAAAATTGCGTCCCGTCTGTCCGTCCGTCCGGCTGTGTGTCACACCACTTTTTCTCGCAAACTACATAAGCTAGAAACAGAAGATTTTGTAAGTAGGTGCAAAGTAACGCCCCTTTCAAACTTTCACCACGAAAAGAAATTTATAGGGTCTTTAAGCCCATATTGGGGAGTTGCTCCCATATAGGGGAGTTACCCCCGAAAAAGAAGTTTTCATCGCATGCAAGCAATATGGGTATCATATGAAAGGTCTTAATGAGAACTTTTCAAAACAGGTCTTAAACCAACAAGTTTTGCTTTTAGGGGTGCAGAGGGAGGGGAAACGTGCGAAAAATCTGAAAAAAAATAACAGGTGTGACTTTAGGAGTACAGGGCAACACATACCTCAGAAGACGAAATTCGATCAAATTTGTTAGTATTAGTAAATTTTATAAATTTTACATTTTTGCCTATAAAATCAAGATGGGACCCTTAAATTGTCCAAAACCATACAACTTAAGTTTTTTGAAAGTAATTGTATGTGTTCATACATAATCAATTATGCTTCAGCCGATTGAATATTTAACAATTACAACAACATTAGCACGTGATACTAGGGAGATACACGTTTGCAACGGACCCAGACGCTACAAATATGTAGGAATTTTGATAAACATTTTAGAAATGGTTTGTAATGTTGATGTGTTATCATGACTTATCAAGCGAAGGGGTCAAAACACTTGAAACAATATGGTGGTGAGTTTAAAATCACAATAACCATAATAATTTTTCGAACTCAATTTATGGAATCTGTATATTAGCCAAGTTTTGATATGCAGAATATATTGTTTGATTTACTAATTGTTTTAAAATGCCCTTCTGGCAGGAGCACTCTCCTGCCACTTCAACTTGTTTTAGTTGCAAATAGACTTGAACAGTAAGGTTTTTGTACCCTTTAAGTAAGCTTTTTAAGTTCTGTGTGACAGAGTTTACAAGTACCAACTAGTTTCGCGTCCTAGCTATCAATCCGTCCGTCTGTCAGTGCGTCACAGCGAATTTCCTGCGAAAATATAGAACCTAAAAAGCCCCAAATTTTGTGAAAAGGTTAGGAGTGGTGGTCTTTCGATAATTTAGGTCTGATCAAACAAATTTTTAAGGGAATCCCCCCCAAAGAACAAAGTAGCTCTTGAAGTTTTGTTTTTAATCAAGGATAGTCAAGTAGGGTATCAAATGAAAGGTCTTGATTAGAACTTATGAAATATGAATTAAAAAATTTTTTTATTTATAAAGAGGTCCAGAGAGAAGAAAAAGGTACTAACATTTTGTGTCGACCCCCCTTCCTCGCGGTTGGACACCTTTTAGCGGAAAAATCTAAAAATAATATCGAAGATAGGTCTTTATGAACCCAAGGGCAACTAATATCTCAGAAAGCGAAATTCACTCAATTTTGTTGATAATAGCATGTTTCGTAGATTTTAGATTTTCAGTCATAATATCAAAACGGCACCTTTAATTTGACAGTTATGTGGATTGATATGAGGTCGAAATGCTCAAAAAATTTTAAAATCAGATCATAATCAAGTGAATTATAGCCATTTCAATTTTATGCGATTGCAAGAACAGTAGCATGTGTTGATGGTTGATATATATTTCAAATTGACCTGGGCACTTTTATTTTCTTCCAATTTTCATGAAAACTTAGGGAAGAGTGTTCAATTTGCATATATTAAGTCGGCCGAGCACTCAAAAAAATTATTGGAGCTTGAACGATATTGCGGCTGCGATGAGCTTATAAAAAAACTCTGCATCTATTGCATAAATTTGAACGATTTCTTATCCAAGGATTGGATGAATCGTTTAAGTCATCAATTCACGCTATTAGAAAACCTGTTTTGAATCCAAGGATGGTTACAAACACCTTCTGATAGGAGGACTCTCCTAATAACTCAACTTGTTTGAAACTTATCCTTTGGACTCAAGTTCAGTAATGCAGGAATATTGTTTTTCTGAATATAAGTGAGATGGATTGACAAATCATTTCAACTAGTGTGAGTGAAATATATGGAGATCCCACCAAAAATATTGCAGTACATTACGCTTGATGCTAGATTTATTTTAATCATGATCTGGTGTTTGTCTAGAGTGGGTGTGATTATGCCACATCGAAACACTCCACAAAAATATAGCCGACATGGCTCTTATTTTTGGAGAATGCTTGCGTAACGCTAACTGCAGCTACAATGTACCAAAGAGGCACCCAAACGCTGAGTGTCATCCCAATCATTCAGTATTTATTAATGTACACCGGTCATTCTCAGAATATCAACTCCTTAGGCAAATGTTTAGGGAAGGAAGATCTCTCATGCCCAAGGAGGATGAATTCTTCAAAGAAACTGAACAGGACCCAAGAATGATAGACAGAACTACGCGCATGTCAAAACGATTTTGTATTTAACATACAATACAATAATATGCATAACAAATATGTTCTTGCTTTAGAAGAACCCCATTATAACCAGCCAACATTTTGTTCCAATATTGCCCAAATCATTGACTGGGCGGAATCTTAAATGTGACTTTGTCATACATCTTATCTGAAAATATGAAGAAGATCCAACCAAACGTGTATTGTCTGGCTCGGTGGAAAGCTCTTGTAGTAGGAAAACCATATGTATATGGTTGTTGTAATTGGAGGAAATTCAAACGCCTATAACTTCCGTAAAATCTATTGAAACTTATAAAATATAAGGACTTTGCAAGAACTACTTAAATGTCTGGTTTCTTTAATTTAATGATACTAATACAATTTTATTGACAAAAATGTTCATTTGGAAAGCCTACTATTATATATATTATAATTTATATTGAATTTTAATTTAAAACACATAGTTTCAATTATTTTTCACAAGGTTTATTACTTATCAGGTCAAGCTCACGGTTACGACTAAAAACTTAATTCAATTTTACAATGTATTAATAGTATGAAAGAGAAAGTATAGTAATGATAGTACAGTAAGTAAATACAAGAGAGGATATGTCACATACATAGTATTTGATTGTATTCCAATACCCCCACTCAATAAAATACTTGGTTAATTTTGACAACAATTCATAACTTTAGTTTTTAAATATGTAAATTTTTCTTTAGATAGACCTTTTGTTAGAATATCTGCTTTCATTTCATTAGTTGGAACAAAAATAATATTAATTACACCAGCTTCATTTAATTCTCGAATATAGTGATGTCTTATATCTATATGTTTTGTTCGCTTATTTATTGTGTTATTCTTTACTAAATTTGCAGCTCCTTGGCTATCAGAAAATACATCAATTGGCAATTTAACATAATTATTCAAGTATAATTCATTTAATAAGCCTTTTAGAAATACAAGTTCTTTAGATGATTGGCTTAATGCCATGTACTCTGCTTCTGCACTGCTCAGCGCCACTGTCGGTTGCTTTTTCGTTTCCCAGCTAACTGGTCCATTAGCTAGCTCGAATAGGTAGCCAGTGTAAGACCTTCGGTCTGTTGAGTTGCTTCCCCAGTCCGCATCTGCATAACAAATAAGGGACTTTCCTGTTTTCTGGAAATATAAGCCATGATTGGTTGTTCCCTTCAAAAACCTTAAAGTTCGTTTAGCTGCGTCAAAGTGCTCCTTGTGAGGCTTCTTATTAAACTGCGACAAGTAGCTTATGGTGTACATGATATCTGGCCTCGTGTAGATTCCCAAGTACATCAATGATCCTATCAATGATTGATATTCGCTTGACTTAATTCGATCACATCAATCACAGGATTCTGCTTTGCATTGCTGTAGCTGAAGATTTGTTTCAACCGGTGTTGAAACCTCCTTGCAGTTGGTCATATTATACTTTTCCAAAAGGGCTTTAATATAATTCACTTGTGTTACAGACACATTATTTTTATCGCGATTAATTTCAAGTCCAAGTATATATTTTAGTTCACCTTTATCATCAAGTTCAAATTCGCGTTTTAATTGATCTTTTACATTATTAATTTTATTTAAGTCTTTTGACAAAATAATTATGTCGTCCACTTATACTGCTATTATTATTTGCTTATCCTTTATGTAAACACACGGATCAGATTTTAATCGTTCAAATTTCATTTTTTGTGTTAGAACATTGTTAAGGGCTGTATTCCATTCTCTACCGGATTGTTTTAAACCGTATATGCTTTTATTTAATTTGCACACTTTATTTATATTATTCGCGAAACCTTTCGGTTGTTCCATGTTCCATTGCTTTTATCCATTCCTTTTGATTTGGACTGTTTATTGCTTCACAAAAGTTTTCGGGATCTTGACATACACTAATGTTGTTTAACTGCAATCTTACTGGTTGTTTTAATTTCTCTCTATCACGCAACACTATTTCGGACTTCGGTATTGAGAAATCTTCGTTCCCTTCGTCCTCATCTAAATCATTATAATCATCATCCTCCTTGAAAAGCTGTTGTAATGCAGTGTCTGCTTGCGCCTTGAGATCCGATCCTTTTTCCACTTGATTTGAGTCTTGCAGATGAGCTAACGGGGAAGTCTTGTGATCCGATACTTTTTCCACGTGATTTGAGTTTTGAGGATGCTCTTCATCTTCTGCTGGGAATTGGCTAATGAATACACTGCTTGGCTTAACATCTTCGAAGAATTTAACATCTCGCGTGATAATTATTTTATTAGTTTGCTTATTCATCACCCTATAGCCCTTCTGTTCCTCCGAGTATCCGACTAAAATGTACTCATGTGCTTTCGGAAGGAACTTATTATTCCGCTGACCGCTTCTTATTGCGATAACTTTGCTACCGAAAATCCTCAAATGATTGACGGTTGGTGTTTTGTCATAATACATTTTGTATGGTAGTAACCCATTTATCGCTTTACTCGGACACCGATTTCTAATATAAACAGCCGTACTGACTGCCTAGCCCCATAATTTTTCGTTCAAATTGTGTTCAGCTATCATATATCTCGCCATCTCAACCAGGGTGCGATTCATTGGCTCGGTGGTTCCATTCTGTTGCGGTGTATATGGAATGGATGTCTGATGCTTGATTCCGTTTACTTTCAAGAAATCTTGGAATAAGTTATTTTTATACTCACTGCCATTATCAGTCCTTAATGCTTTGATTTTAAAGCCAGTTTCATTTTCGGTAACTGCTTTGAATTCTTTGAATCGAGCTAACGCTTCATCTTTTGATCTGATCAAGAAAATTTTGGTAAACCCACTTTTATCGTCAATGAATGATATAAAATATTTTGCTCCGCCATACGATGAGCAACTAGCTTGGCAAATATCGCTATGAACGAGCTCCAGTAGATCCTTCGCCCTGTTTTCACTTCGCTTAGGAAAAGGCTTTGCAGCAAGTTTTGCTCTAGCACTAGTTATGCAATCAAAATCGTCAGTTTCCACGTTTGCCATGCCACGCACTAGTTCATTTTTTATTATAATATTTAAATCACTTTTATTTAGATGTCCTAGTCTTTTATGCCATTTAACAATTTCAAGGTTTTTAGCACTGATTGCATTCAGTTGATCACTTTTACAGTCTATTATGTATAAACCATTTCTATTAGTTGCACTTAATATAGTTATTCCATTTTTCTGAACATAAGCTTTGTTTTTTACAAGTTTCACTATACATCCACGCTGTACTGTTTTAGATACTGATACGAAATTCATTTTTAACGATGGGATGTACAATGTTTCAGTTGAATCCACTCCTCCATATATTGTATTGATTGACGCTACACCGCTGATACTAGTTGTCACTTTTCGTTGGTCCGCTAGTTCTATTTCGGCAACAATTTTATGTGTTTCAGTAAGCAAATGCTTTTTGTTAACCATATGGGAACTAGCTCCACTGTCTAAGCACCACAAGTCAGTTGATTTACTGCAATTGTAGACTGATGCGAAAAGAACCTGTTTAGTATGAGTGTTTTTGTATCTACACTCATTTGCGTAGTGCCCTTTACGCTTGCAAATGTAGCATATACCTTTCCTTCTTTTAGTAGAAGCTGATATATTAGTATTACTAGGAGGATTGAACGATTTTTTATTTTGCTTAGTGCTTCCACTCTCATTTACGTCATCGTTGTTCTTTCTTTTTTCTTCTTCAATCAACTTCAATTTTAGGTCAGAAAGTGATGGCAATGAGTCTCTAGTTTCTATAGCGATTACAAAATTTTCATATTGTGGTGGTTGTGAACATAGTAACATAATGGATAATGTCTCATCATCCATTTTGATTTGGAGTTCACTCATTTTGTCAACTATTTGCCCAAAGTTACTTAGATGGGTTTGCATACTATCGCCATCCTTTAAACGCAATTGTATTAGTGACTTATACAAAGATACCTTTTGCGCGGGAGAATCCCTCTTGTAAACCTTCTCGAGGGTCGACCATGCTTCCTTTGAAGTCAACTATATTTTATATGCATAAGTTGGTTAACTGTAACACTTAATCGGATATTTGCAAGAGCCTTTCGATCCTTCCTTTTCCAAGCTTCTATTAATTTTTCGTCTTCGTCTGGACACTTAGTTTCACCGGACACATAGTCCCATAGATCGTAAAACTCTAGACTACTCTCCATTTGCAATTTCCAACTTTCGTAGTTGGACTCGGTCAACTTCTCGAAATTCGCCATTAGAGTCGCCATTTTAATCGATCACTTTTTGATCACCACCGATTTTAATTATTTATTTTTGGGTTTTATTTAGAGGACTTTATTTTAATAATTACAGTTGCAGAGCGACCTGGGCCCATAACCTATTATAATTTATATTGAATTTTAATTTAAAACACATAGTTTCAATTATATTTCACAAGGTTTATTACTTATCAGGTCAAGCTCACGGTTACGACTAAAAACTTAATTCAATTTTACAATGTATTAATAGTATGAAAGAGAAAGTATAGTAATGATAGTACAGTAAGTAAATACAAGAGAGGATATGATACATACATAGTATTTGATTGTATTCCAATAATATATAAGCAAAGTTCAACGAATTTTGACAATTAGGTTGTTTGTGACGTTATCTACCTCCATGAATTTTAGGGCTTTGTATAAGAAATATTACGAAAACCTACTGGCCTTGCGTTCTTTCCATCCATCTGTCTGTTTGTCCATCCGTCTGTCCATCTGCTCATCATCACAGCCAATTTCTTCAGAAACTGTAGAGACTACAAACCTTAAACTTTGTGAAAAGGTCAGAAATGGTGATTTGGCAAAAATTTAGGTCTTCACAAACATTTCAAAACTTTTTAAGTGGAGTCCCACTTATAACAAAGTGATCAAGTTCGGTATCAAATGAAAGATCTTTATTAGTACTCAGAATCTGGTACAAAAAAAGTTGTGTAGATAGACCTACATTCATGTCAAAAGGGTTTTGTACGCATTTTCTCCAAAATGCAGTTACCAGCACCACATTAATTCAAAAAGCACGTCAAAGAGATGTGCACGTTTAACAAAAAATTCATTGTTTCTCTATTTTCAACACCATTTTGTTACAAAATAATAAAAATCACTCAAATCTGAAATTTCCAATATTTACGTTATTGATCTTATTTGAAAATTTGAATTGGATTAAATCAAAACTGCAGTGTCTGATTCAATGGAATGTCGATAAAATACCAAAATCATTTGTTATTGTTGTTGTAATTGGAGAAACCTCAAATGGCGTGAATATCATTCCACTTTATTCAAACTTACATAGTATTAGGTCTTTTTGTCAGATTACTTTAATATCTAATTTCGTTGAGTTTAAAAATGAAAAATTTGAAGATCATACTATCATTATGAGAGTAGTTCCAAAACTTCCCAACCTGATTTATGAATACAGGAAGTTTTAAAAAAACAATTACTACGATGGACAGTACCACCTTTCGACAATTTAATGTGAAAAATTCATAATGGTACGTTTATTATTATTTTTTTACAGACATCCAAAGTGAAAGCTCTCAGTAAATTTTTAAATATAGAAAAAATTGAGCATCGTTATGTGATACAATACTTTCATTTGAAAGATCTAAGTCCAACCAGTATCAAGGCTGAGTTGGATTCTACTCTGGAAACGAAGGAGCAGACCTCCATTTACAATGGTCAAATATTGGGTAGCGGAGTTTGAGCGAGGTCGTACGAGCTGCCAGGATGAACACCGCAGTAGTCGACAAAGTGAGGTCACTACGTCAGAGAATGTGCAGAAAATCCACCAAATGGTATTCGATAACGGTCGACTAAAAGTGTGTTTTGAAATATAAATTAAACTCCAAAACCATTCCTAGAAGGGTAGGATTCCTTTCACTCAAACATTTTATTCGGAAAATAACCAAGGAACCACTCCACGCGCTGAAGTACTGGTGGGAAGGATTTAAGTAAGGTTAGAATAAACGATCTAAATCATAAGCATTAAGTAATGTCAGGTATAAAGTATTAAGCGAAAAAAAAAAAACAAATATAAGGTTCAATCGAAATTCAACATAGCAGCAATTAAAGCCGAAAGAAATGTATGCCGAAATAAGCACGATTGGTTTCAGAGAACCATCGAAAAAGAAAATAAAGAACGTATCATTTTATTAACACCTTCTAAATCTGCACTCACAAATCTTAAAATCAGACTGTGCAGCAGCTAGGCAAAATGCTGGCTTTGGGAAAGGTTTATTGGGAAACGCAATCACAAAAATGTCGTAAAATCAAGCGGTTAAACAAAAGTTGTCCATAAGCCCCGCTACGACTGCAATTTTGTCTGGCAATAGCCGATTCTCAATGCAAAATACTACTAACTCTCCAGAATCACCGCCATCAAGTGTTGCATTGATATCTGGCATCGATGCAAGTTTCCAGTTTTACATCGAAATTCATCCTCAGAACTAAAAACCCATGCTAAAAGCTTGCGACGCTGGAGAGTCGCCAAAACCAGAAATGAAGTAGAATACCCTACGTAAATTGAGTGCAGGACAAGAGTATTTATCGAAATGTGATATATTTACGAGATTCTCGGGCTGATCGCCCGACACATCCCTTCGCAGACACAACTTCGGCGGACACAGTCACTTTAAATCAACTCGCGTCGAACGTAAACATATGCGCACGAAGTCACAAGCATCAACATAACTGATGTTTCAATCAAAACAATCGGTAAAGTTGTTATTGATAATACAGTACAGTGCGGGAAAGGAAGATAACCACCAATTTAAAAAAAAGGGTTTGCGCCCAAGATAAACGCTGCAAGGTTGAGCAGCCGTGATAAGTGTTGTAGCCTTGAACTTGGGTTCTTCAACTCAAGTAAAATAGCCGTTGGGCCAGGTCGATAGAAGAGCCAGCGACGATGAAAACGGCCTCTTTTTTTACAGAGTTTTGGCCAACAAAGAACGTCTAGCAAACCAACAAGCAGCGATCAACCGATTCTCAGGAGGAGAAAGTGAACATCGTGAACATCTGCCAAATCAACAAGTAACAGATCAACCCATTGGGAGAAGGAAAAAAACTGCTCGAGACAACCGACGAATTAAATCGGATCAGGCATATTGGTTGAGGTGCGAGGACTTCGATCATCGGCGCGGCCCCCAACGTAGCAAGTAAGAAACGATGTAAGTGTTGAGACTTGATAAATGCTTTTGAATAATAATTTGCATTAAATTACTTTTGAACAATAATTTACATTAATTACTTTTGAATTAGAATTTGATTTCTTAGATAAAATTTTGTGTCGTGTAAAGTGTTTCAGCAGTGCTTTTGCGTGTGGAGCGCATAGTGTTAGCGGAATGCTTAGATTTGACTTGGAAGGCGTAAGGATCTGTCCCATTGGGGATCTCAATCCGCGTTAAATTTCTTCAGTTTTTCAGTTCAGTTAGTTCTTCTCAGTGTAAATTACTGGTAATAGGAAAACTCTGTGAAAGTGGTGATACGCGGCTCGACGAGCCGGATAAGGGCCACCAGTGATTATTTTGGTGGAAGAACCATTCCGGGGAGCCCCAAGCTCACCAATTGGCGCCTGGGGGTGATTCTAGGGTTTGCGAGTGGCGCTACTTACCCCGTCTCCACGGGCTAGTCGCGACTCCAAGGCCCCCCACCTGGAATCGCTTGTTGCAACGTAGCGTCCATTTTTAAAGTAACAATTCCGCGAGATAGCAGACATGGTAGGCATTTCAAAAAGTGCTGTGCACTGCATTTCGGCCGGAAATTCAGACATGAAAAAGCTGTGCGCAAGATGCGTATCGCGTTTACTCACAATGAAGCACAAACAGCAATGTGAGGATGTTTCCATCGAGTGGTGGGTCCGTCATTTTACACCTGAGACCAAGGAGCAGTCAAAGCAGTGGACTGTACACGGAGAATCGGCTCCAAACAAAGCAAAAACAGTTAAGTCAGCTGGCAAGGTCATAGTATCTTTTCTGGCAAGGTCAAAGCATCTTTTTTGGGATGCACGTGGAATAATATTTATTGATTGTCTCGAAAAAGGAAAAACAAAAACAACCTTATTGCAGCGTTTGAGTGATCAAATCAAGAAAAAACGATCCCATCTGATGAAAAAGAAAGTTTTGTTTCATCACGACAACGCACCAGTCCACACGTGCGTCATTGCGATGGCTAAAATCGATGAGTTGAAGTTCGAATTGCTTCTCAAGCACCCTATTTGCCTGATCTGGCACCCTTGGATTATTTACTTTTTCCGAATTTGAAAAAATGGCTCCGCGGCAAAGAATTTGCCAAAAATGAATAGGTAGAGTCTGCGGTTAATAGCTTTTTTGAGGAGCTTGACGGTTCCTACTATAAAGTGGGTATCGAAGCTATTGAACATCGTTGGGAAAAGTGTGTCGAGCTCAAAGGAGAATATATTGAATAATAAATAAAAGTTTTCGCAATTTTTTTACTATTTTCTTTGTCGGGTCAGGTACTTTAGGGACCATCCTTGTAACAAAGCTAAGCCAATTTCGACTTCTGAAGGGGAGGGACACAAATTTTTCGTGTATTCCCCCTCTTTGATCGCCCTTCGAAACGGAAAATGCCAGTTTAAGACCTATTTTGAAAAGCTCTTATCTTTTCACCCATATCGGCAACCTTTGATGAAATGTTTTTTTCGGGTGCCATTCCTCTATATGGGTAGACCCCCTTAAATGCCTTATAATTTTTTTTGTAGTTTTACTTTGAAGAAAGCACCACTTTGCAACTACATACAAAATTTGATGTTTCTAGCTTAAGTCGTTTGCGAGAAAAATTTGCTGTGACACACGGACGGACGGACAGATAGGACGCGATTTAAGTAGAGTTTTGTAAAATTATTTTTAAAAAAACCCTAAAAAGACATTTTATGCGTCAGGTGGTTCAGAGAAGGCAAAATAAATGAACAATTTGAGATAATCTAAAAAAAACACGATGGTAGGTCCTTGTGAGTACAAAGGCAATAAATACCCCAGAAATCAAAGTTCGCTAAGCTTTCTTCATAACAGTATGAAACAAAATTCGCTTTCATATTTTCCTCCAAAAATTAAAAGGGTACCCATAATCTTCTTAAAATTTTACAGTTAGGTTGATATAAGACTCCTACGCCTACGCAATTTTATGGAGATCAAATTATAATCAAATGAGTTATAGGCATTTCAAAAGTATGGAATTACGAGTATAGCAACAAATCGTCCCAGGTACTCTTACATGTCAAGTTGGTCGACGACTCTGAAAAATTATTTCAGCTGGAACAAAATAATGGCTATTATAACTTATGAAAGAAACTCTGCATCCTCTGTATAAATTTGAATGATTTCTTATGCATGTATTGGATGAATAATTCATACCATCAGAAAACTTATTTCGAACCTTAGGATGGTTACAAAGCCCTTCTGGCAAGAGCACTCTCCTACTTACTTGACTTGTTATATCTCTAAATTGTAGTTGTTCATCAACAGCCATTCATCAATGAATTCAATTAAACGTTCATATTATGTACCTAAAATGTTAAAGTTGGGAGAAAATGACGCAAATTTTTTCAATCTTCTTATTTAAAACCGCCGCCATTTTGTTTTACGATCACAAAGATTTTCATGATACAAATCATTCTTGAAACTGTCTGAGGCGGTTGAAAGCGCATAGTATTCTATACCCATATGGATCGATACTAATACAGTGTACCTGTATACTGTTCCATAATAATATAGGAAAATTCAAACCGCTATAACTTCGATAAGTAATGTTCCAACTTTTTGAAACTTTCAGAGCAAGTTTGACTTATAAAGAGTCGATCATCAAATCTCAAATTTCATTGAATTTATAGGTGCCGTGGTGGTTTGATTCAAGAAAAATATAAAATTGATAAATTATACTATTACTAATAAAGTTGACCGAATTTCGATTTCTGACGTATTTGTTATTGGTGTTGTTGTACTTATTAAGGCCTACTGCCCTGATTTTATTTAAATTTTTCGGATAAAAGGTGTCCAATTACGTAGGGGGTGGACGTAGGTGTTCGAGTCGAGCAGTCGTCGAGGCAGCACGGATCGAGCGGCAAAAGATTTTCGGAGGGGTTTTAAAATAATTTTTATGAACATTGAAATTTGGAAGAAATTGGAAATTTCAGGAGTTTTTGAGGAACTGCGGAGTTTTGGAGGAAAAAGGAATTTTTGAAAATTGTGGAAAACAAAAGGCATTAAGTGCCTGGGCAAGGCACGTAGAGAAAACACGAGTAGGAAAAAGTGAAACGATAGGAGTGGACAGATGCAATTGAATTGGAGTCTTTAGAAATAACACAAATTAAAGAAAAGATTGTTTTTGAGGCTTTTTAAGTGTTTTTTTTCTTTACAATAGAATTATTTTGCTTTTTAGTCTTTTAATCACTAGGCAATAAGGATTTCAGTTTTTTACTTTCTTATATTTTCCCGCGACAGTATTCCAAGCTTTGTCTTGAAATCTGTGGGTATGGAGGAAAATAACGCGTATGACCGCTAAAACAAGCTTCACATGGAAAGCAAGGAAAAACTTGCTGCGTTTCTGTGAGAAACTCAGGGGAGACATAAAGGAAGAATTTATTCGAGACTTGCTTACTATATACAGGATGCAACTGCAAGTGCCGGAAGTTTCCAGTGATCTAGAGGTGGATGAGGGTGGAAGTTCCACGAACAGTAGTGACAAGGAGAAGGTTATCGTATAGCCAGAAGCCAATAAAATCTCCATTGCAAGAGCCTACTTCAAAGGTATCAAAGACCCTGGAAGTTAGCAAGCAGAACTTCTCCCAGCTCAACAAAGTAGCAAAAATAGCTTCCACCAGTTTCTTGGGGACCGTACCAAAGCTAGCTGGAAGGTCGGCCTTTGAGGGTAATAAAGGCAAATCGAAACCCCAGCAGCTAGGCGTGGCTGCTACTGAAAAAGAGAGGGAGCCTCCTTTATTGAGCTTTATGCTTAGCCTCAAGACTTTCAGGGATAGCGTCAAAAGGACATGGACACAAAACTCTGAAAAGGAGCCACAGCTCCACCCTAAAACGGCTGAACATCATATCAGCCTTTTTAATTTTCAGAAATGTGCGAAGGTGACTTGCTTCGCCTACACTCTTCCAGGAGAAAGCAAATTGACTCTCCTTCTCAAAGGCGTGCACCGCTCATACGACGAGAACGATGTCGTGGTGGAGTTGCGGGAATATCTCGGTGAAGATATCCTATCAGCAAAAAGGCGCTCCAAAATATCTCCTAAGAGGGAAAAAAGGACGCTGTCATCGTTCTTAGTCCAGTTCAAACTAGACTTTGAAGTGAAGAAAGTAATGGATATAAATTTTCTATTATATCAGAAGATATAACGGGAACATCTGCAGAAAAATTGCACTTCCCAGTGCTTCAACTGCCAAAGATTTGGCAACGTCATTTCTAACTACGGACTTAAAGTTAGATGCATAAAATGCGACAAACAATATAAGTCCATTGAATGTCCAATCTTAAAGGACGAGAAAAAATACGAGATCTTCTGTATGGATTTCAATGCTAAAGGACACCCTGCAAGTTTCAGAGGTTATCCCAAAGCAAAAACAGTTGAAGAGGGGAGGAAGAATCTCCAAAAGAAAAAAGAGGAAACGAGGGATTTCATAACCACCCCTATAAAAATACTGTACCTGAAGGGGTCTCATACTCTAATATTTTGCAAGGTGCAAAGAAGCAGCCTTCTTCTCTACCTATACGGCAACTCAAACAGCAACCACAGCAGTCACAGAATGACCGAAACACAGTTTGAAGCACTGACTGCCAACAATTTTTCGGGTGTGAATTGTTCACTTTCATTTGAAAAGTAGACTCTTTTATCTCCCACTATAAAAAAACTCACTAATTCTAGTGGAAAAAGGGCTGCGTACTTAGAAGTCACCTTCAAAGTATGTTTTCGTGATGAGTTCCGTTAAACTCTCCATCCTCAACATATGTTCACACTATGTTCTGAAGTTTATTGAAGCAGAAATAATAAGATCAATTTTGGGAGGGTGCACCTTTGCGTTCGTGAGGATCTATGTTCGGCAGGATATTTGGTGAGGGAGCTCATTGATAACTTGGAAACATGTTCACTCTGTGCAAAAAAGCAATTGTTATGCCATGGGAGTTGATTACAATGCGAAGCATCACTTATGGGGAAATATTGCATCGAATGGCTACGGAACAGCTACCTCAAACTGGGTCCAATTAAATATGGATCTAATACTACTTGCCCTGAAATAGCCTACCTTCTGCCGAAGCTCGTCTATTATTCATTTCTTCATCGTGTCTGCCAATCTGGTAAATCCCTCCTACAGTTGGAGGAACTTCGAGTGTGGAGTTCTTGACAACGAGTCCGACCATCTTTTGGTTGAGCTCACCTTAAGAGTGAAATAGTGTGTGAAACTTGAGGGTGTAGATCCTCAACTTTTCATTTCATGCAAGCAAATTGATTGGGCAGCAGTAAGTGCTGACCAGAATGGAAAATTGAAGGGAATTTTGATCAAAAGATCAAAAAATCGTTCTATTCCAGAGATCGATAAGGGAGCCACAAATTTAACCCTGGATACTGTCATTTTAAAGATCCCCATAAAAAAATCTTTGACGAATTAACCTGATCAATATTTACCAGAAGAAATCTTGAAGCTTCGTCGTAGATATAGTCGGTTTAGAAAGCAACTCGCAAATATGGTCAACTGAGAGTTTGACATATTTAGCTAGTGCTTACGTCTCTAAACCAAATGATCTCGAGAAGAACCACGGGTTTTGCTATCGAGCAATTTAAACAGGCCCTGGAAAGTATCAAACAAGGTCCTGTTCAAATTGCTCGTTAGCAAAAGCCGTGGTTTATTCAGCTAGTGATTACGTCTCTAAACCAAACGATCTCGAGAAGAACCATGGCTTTTGCTAACGAGCAATTTGAATAGGCCCTGAAAAGTATCAAACCAGATCCTTGTATATTTCCTCACATCAATAGGATAACTGGCAGAAAAAGGCTACCCAAGGCTATGATGGATCCATGCTCATGAATAACAAACCTATGGTTGACTGCATCGCAAAATATTTTGCAAAAGTTCTTCAAGGAGAAAAAGTAAGTGAGGACTCTTCCGTTACTTTGTTAGTGAGCAGCAACATAACGAATTTTGACAGGGACCATGAGCAATTGTGCTTGACCAGGTTCTCTGATTCAAATCCCTCTGACGTACCTTCCGGCCATAGTCTATTTGTCAGTCCTGAGAGACTCACTTTGTTGGCACAAGAGCAAAATTCAAAAAAATCAACAGGGGCTGATGGAATATTCAATTAATGCTGGAAATGCTTCCCCATGTTTCCTTTGTTCTCCTCGCGATCATTCTGAATAACTGCATAAACATTTGCTACTACCTTCAGCAATGGAAATGCACAAAAATATTTGCAATACTTAAGAATTCGGGCAATACTGACGCAGTCGATACTCGTCCGATTTGCTGCTTTCAAATATTGGTAAGCTGGTTGGTAGAATAATACTTTAAGGTCTCATACAATTCACTGCGGGGGCAAGAGTTATGCCGGAAAGACAATTTGGCTTCATAAAAGCCTACTCTATGGTGGATGCTATCGCCGTGTTCAAGCTGATATAACGAGAAGTTGATGCAACAATAAGCTTGTTGTAGCTTGCCTGATTGATATGGGAAAACCTTTGACTCTGTATGGATCAATAGGCTTCTCTACAAAATGATAAATTTTGGCTTTTCGGCCCATATTTCAAAAATTATAGGAAGCTTCATGAGAGGACAAACTGCCTGGTGGAGCTACATCAGACCCCTTTTTGCATTGACTCGGGAGTCCCACAGAGGACTATATTGGATATATTTCCTTTCAATATATTCATATAAGAGACGAATATAAACCCGAAATGCAGGTGAACCTCTTCGCTGACGACTCGTTAGTGTAGTCATCTGAGCACAATTTGCGCTTTGCTAAGATGAGGCTCCAAAAATATTTGGAATCTCTTACTGCATACTACCGGAAATGCGAAATCAAGGTTAACGCAAAGAAAAAAGAATAAATCGCGTTCAAGGACCCCCAAAAACATTTGATCGTTGTGTAAGGGGCATCTGTGACTTCAGGATTAATTCCAATAGGCAGGTGGTGCACTGCTCTAGATAAACGAAGTACTTGGAGGTAATTTTCGACACAAAGGCTACCTTCAGTGCTCACATTGACAATGTTTTGAAAAAAGTGACTTATTCGTACCATCTTCTTATACCTCTTTCCAGGAAACAGTCAAAAATGAGCATACGAGTCATGCTTTTGGCCTATAAAACCTTGATTCATCCGATCATCACATATGCGGTGATGGTATGGAATGAAGCTTCGAAAACCAAATGTGGCAAGATAAGATTAGTGGAGCGAAAAACCCTTCGAGCTCGCACAGGCCTATACAGACGGGAGGGTGGACGGCCTTACCCCAACGAGATGCTGTACCAGAAGATAGCAATGGAGCCCATCAAATTGTATGTGAAAAAGCTAGTGGAGTCAGGAATCAGGAGAGGCAAAGAACACAAGGCAGGAGTAGTGAGGAGAGTGACGGACAACCGCTCAGTGGATGCAGCGAATGAGTAGTTTTAAGGTAGTCTTAAGGAAATAATTTACTTAATTTTAAGAAATTCAATTTTGAAAAGGCAGGTGTTAGAGCAAATGAATCGTACACCAAACATATTTTTATTATCTATTAATGTTTGATAATGTTATGGGTTCAACACATTTAAGTTTTATTTCATCGAAAAGTTAATATTGTTATTAAAGTAAAGTAAACTATTATTGAACTTCGGGAAAAGCACTAAGGTATAACTCGCACGAATATTGTTAGGTTAAGTTATTTATAAATTGCATATACTTGTAAGTAAAAAATTAGAAGAAAAATCACCAAAAGAAAGGGATGTACACGAAAATTGTATGCCTCTATTCCTTCAGTAATGTAAGTAATTTGAAGACCTGTTTTAAAAGATCTCATGAAAAAATTTCACGTGGCATCCTACTTTACTACCAATGGTGAACTTTTTTTAAGGGTCACACCCCCTATGTGAAGAGACTCCCTTTAGAACTCTCTGAAGGATTTTTTCACCCCAAACATTGCAGAAAGTCATAACTTTCGACCTGTCCACAAAGTTTCATGACTGTAGCTGCTATTGTTTTGGAGAAAAGCTACTGCAACCTGCAGATGGATCGACGGACAGATGGAGACAATTCGTGATTTCAAAGGGTTTTGGATTCTACTACAAACCCCTGAAAAGGATGGTTACATGAGACTCCACAGTTTACCCAAATTGCATGTGGAGAACCCATATTTGATGCGGAAATGTACATCGCAGTACCAACCCAAAGTAAACATGTAGATGAGAATTTAAAATGGTAAAATTATTGGTCGATTTGAGCTGCCTGAGATCTTAAATGCCCAGATTTATTCGAATTTCTTACAAAACCACATACGAAATACATTCCACTGAATATTTCCCGGAGCGTGTGGTACCAAGAAAAGGGCTGCACTGTGCATAATCGCACAGTATGAGAGTTGTTTTATGAAGAATGCCGCAATGATTAGATTGAACGGAGTGGTATAATTTCCTAGTCTACTCCATAGTACATTCACCTAGTACCCACACCTTTCATTTACCCTGTGTTGCATACTTTTTGAATTTTCCCAGGGGCACGTCAGCTGATCCGGGGCACGACAGCTGAGCCCAGGCCTGGCGCGCTCAAGAAACTAAGCAAACATTAAATAAAATTTCCGACGCACGTGTTTTTTTACGCATTTCAAAACATGGAAGTGCTGCCAGATCCTAATAAAAAACTAAAAGATTGCATGAAACGAATTTGTTTTCTGCAAAGTTATTGATTTTTTGAGATATGGTAATCCTGAAATCTCTCATCGAAGCATATGTTTATATAATTTTTTTATATAATTTTGATAGTAGGTGTTAAGTGGCGCATTCTTCAATATTTTCTTACAAAACATTTAATCAGAGGGGTCTCATCATATAGGGAGTTGGATCCCGAGAAAAACTCATGAAAGATAAACAATATGGCTATCAAATGAAAGGTCTTGGTAGGGACTTTTTAAAACAGGTCTTAAATTAATACGTTCTATTTCGAATAGTGCAAGGTAAGGGGAAAAACACAAAAATAAGATGTCCTACCCATCGCTGTTGCACACCTTTGATCTGACAAACCGAAAATAAAATCTTTGAGATAATTCTTTAGAAGCGCAAGGCCAACAAATATCCCAGAATCTACATTCGATCAACCTTGTTAAAATTAGCAAATCTTATAAATTTTGCGTTTTTGCCTAAAAACCTGACCTTTCAATTTACCAACCGCTGTTATTTGAGTTTGTCAGCAGTAGATGTTCATGTTCTGACCATAAACAGCAAAGTTATAGTCCGTTAAACACTTAACAATTACAACAATATTAACAGATGATAATGGTGGGATACACGTTTGCAACGGAGTTAAAAACTACAAATATGTGGGTACTTCAATTAAAATTTTAGAAATGGTTTATAATATTGATATAATATTATGGACATTCAAGCAATCTGGAACTGAATTTATGAAATCCACATACGAGCCAAGTTTTGATATTCAGAAGACAACACAAAACCTCCTAGTAGGAGCACTCCCCTGCAACTTTAATCAGTTGATTAGAAAACACATGACCAAGATTTTCTTTTATATTTATCTGATAACTGTCTCGACTTGGTACGTCACCCGTTAACGACTTGACGTTGGTTTTCGGGAGACCATATACATATATATCTTTATATATATATATATATATATATATATATATATATATATATATATATATATATATATATATATATATATATATAGGGTGCGTACGGTATTTGAGGACATGCATAAATGTGACTATTTTTTTTTCCTTTTCAAATAAGAAATGGTGGACTACGGCATCACTCAAGAAATGAAGAGACATGCTGTCATCATCGCTTTATGTGCGAACCATACAGATTTAGAGATCTCTAATTTTCTTAACTGGTTCGCCGTGACTTGGAGGTATCAGAAGGTGATACCGAATTGGTTGTAAAACGCAAAAAGCACGAACAACGTTCTGACACTGTCCGATCAGCAGAATTTTTAGAGCAAGTGCAAGCGATCATAGACGAGGACCCTTCGAGTGAGCTTTATGTTTCTGAGTGCCTTATTCGTCCATGAAGACCCTCGGTATAAGTCAAGGTGATGCGCAGAGGACAGTTCATGTTGAAACGAACACGGGAACAGAGAGTTCTCCGATCAAAACGTCTTTTAAACAAAATCAAACACCCTGAGGTGCCCAAAATGTTATGGTTTTTTTCCGAAGAAAAATATTTTGAATAAGATCAAAAGACCAATCGCAGAAATGACAGATGGCTATGTTCAAATGCACACAAAATTTCCAGCCACTGTTATGGTTTTAGGTGTTGTCAGCAACGAAGGACATTTCATGCCACCACACTTTTTTACTCAAGGACTTTGAGTGAATTCTGCTGCATACATCGAGGTTTTGGAGACAGTATAGACAATGTAAGCGGAGGCAGACCATATATTTTTCAACAAGACTCCGGTCCTTCACATAAAACGATGGCGACACAAGATTGGATGGCCGAACATTTTCATGACCACATAACGCCGAACCTATGGCCACCTAGCTCCCCAGACCTTCATCCTTTGGATTATTACATATGGAGCATAGTTGAGCGTGAGACCAATAAGCATCCTCATAATACCACTTCTTCGCTGAAGACTGTTATTAATGCCGTTCTGGTCAATATGGACAAGGAGCATTTGATTCGGGCATGTAATCGTTTTTGGACCCGGATCGAAGAGATTATTGCTGCTAATGGCTATTTTATTGAATAACTTTATAGCCATATGTTAATTTAACGTTGTATCAAAAATTCCTGAAATTTGATTAAATTTTGTTAAAAATACAACCTAATTAATTTTACTCTCAAGTTGTCCTCAAATACCGTACGCACTCTGTATATATATATATATATATGTATATATATATATATGTATATATATATATATATATATATATATATATATATATATATATATATATATATATATATATATATATATATATATAGAGCGCAAATTGAATATAAACGTGATTAGGGTTTTGTAAAATAATTTTACGAGACCCTACTAGTTTCGCGCCCTGCCTGTCCGTCTCTCCATCCGTGTGTCACAGCACTTTTTCTCGCAAACTACATAAGCAAGGAACATCAAATTTTATATGCAGGTGTAAAGTTGTGCTCTTTTCAAAGTTCAACTGCAAAAAAAATTTCATAAGATATTTATAGGGAACTGGCCCCCGAAAAAAAATTCATAAAAGGTAGCCGATATGGCAATCAAATGAAAGGTTTTGATGAGAACTTTTCAAAACAGGTCTTAACTTGACACTTTTTGCTTCGAAAAATACACGAAAAATTTGTGTACCCCCCCGCCCCTCACGATTGGACATCTGTGATCCAAAAAATCTGAAAATAATTATGGAGGTAGGTGTTTATGAGTACAACAACAACGAATACCAAATCAAAATTCGCTCAACTTTGTTAATAATAGTATGATATTCGGATTTCACATTTTCCCCAATAAAGTCGCTTAAAGGTACATTTAAACTCAACGAAATTCGATATTTAAGTAGTCCTACAAAAGGTCCTTAAACTTTGTAAGTTCGATTTAAATCGAACCATATTCACGAAAGTTATAGCTTTTTGAAATTTATTCCAATAACAACAACAATAACACATGATTTTGGCATCTTATGGACTTTCCATCAAATCAGTCACTGCAGTTTTGATTTGATCATCTTGAAATTCTAAAATAAGGTCAATAACATTCGTATATTTCGGAATTCGTGATTTGAGTGATATTTGTTGGTTTGCAACAAAATGGCGACCATTAAACATAGAAAAACAATGGATTTTCTTTTAAACGTGCACATCTCTTTGACAAATTTCTTGACTTTATTCGTTGCTGGTGACTGCATTTCTGAGAAGTTGACTGCAAACCTCTTCTGACATGAGCTAGGTCTATCTACCCAACTTGTTTTATTATACATTTATCGAATAATATTACACACAAACCATATCAACATTTCTCGATTTAGTCTTTTGCATTGTCTACACACTTTTGCTAGTATTTTGGAAGCTTGAATATGACTTGTTCATAAAATACTTTGGGTTGAGTTACCAGCCAATTGTCTACATAACCCTTGACTTCTTCATTGCTTTCAAATCGTTTTCATCCAGGTAATTCTTTCAGGGGTACGAATAAAATACAGTTACAGGGTAACAAGTCTGGACTATAAAGAGGATCTTTGAATATTTCACAGCCCATTTCTTCCAGTTCATCCCTTGTTAAAGCTGTGGCCCAACATTGTCATGGAGAAGCATGACCTCTCCAATGGGCATGCCTTGTCCCTTGTTTTGGTAGGAGGTTTTCGCTGACCGTAACAACTGGCAATAAGGGGCCACATTCGTTGTTTGTTGATCGCGAAAAAATTCAATGAGTTCAATAAGCTCTCAAATGGCAGGTATAATAACATCTGTATCGCTTTTCCTAGGAGGTAGATCATGACGTTCTTTTTCAACACGTTCTTGCCCAGCCTTAGATTCCCTGGTCCATGTATACGCTCGGCATTGAGATAATGTAATGTCCACAAACTGTACCTTTAAACGACTAAAAAGTTCAGATGGTTTAATTACTTGATTAGTTAAGAGCTTTATGATGGTGCATTGTGTGACCGATAGATATATCTCTTCCTTAATCATAGCTGCATTAAGGGCAGAACCGAGCAATGTCGCTAAGCAAGCTAGTTCTTACCCTCCTGAGGAACAAACCACCAGCCGCTACACCATGTCATCTAGTTTGGAGTTGCATGCTAACCAGAATAGCAAAATTACCTTTCACATTTGATCCAACCTTGTATACTCATTAAATACTCCCCGCAATAGATAAATTTCTCTTGAGAAATTTACCTTATATTAAAGGTGCATACCGTTAAACAGATGTGTTCTCTTACGTCTTCCAATCGAAGAACTCATTCTTGGCCATTTTAAAATTTTGATAAATTACTCAACATTACATTTATAAATAAACTTCCATATAACTAATACAATGGAAGTAAAAAATAAAATATTGAGACAAGCATATGAGCTCCCCTGTTACAATTAGGTGACTGGCATATGCGGAAACGATTTCTTATATTTACCCTTAACACCAGCATTCATCAATCAATTGTACAAATTTTAAATACAGTATAGAGCAATACTGAGAGCTCTACTATTGGAACTTCAAAAATATTGTAGATACTACGTTTTCTGCAAAAAATAAGGAAACTACGTGTATTTACCATGAATCGATCCATAAAGCCAGGGATGGCCTAAACCAGTTGTATCAAGTGCACTAAGTCCTTACGTGGTCAAAAAAAACTTTTAGTTGGCCACAAATGCATTCTTAAATTTTCACTAAAATGTTTATTTTCAATGTTTATCCATTTAGTTCAGCTTAATATTTCAAGCTTATTTCACATATTTTCTTTCTAATTGTAATTTGGAAGCATTTTAAAATTTTTAGAATAGTTGATTTTGTTTGAAATATGTACCTATTCTCCTTCAAAAGGCAATTTGTGTGACAATCAATTAATAAGACTGATTTTATTTATTTTATTGTAAACCTGCAACCTTGAAATTCCGTTCCCCTTTCCCGGCATCCTTCCCCCTTCCATTGATATATTTATTTATTTAGTTTGCCTGCTATGTCACGTTGAGTAGACGTGTGTTGATGGTGCTCGTCACGAATATGGAGAAAAAAAATCAAAAGCAACGCGTCGCGATAAAATTTTACGCCAGATTAGGCAAAACTGGCTTCGGGCTTGGGCTTGAACTTCGGAAACGTACGCTAAAATTGTAAAAGTGCATGGTGATAGTGCTCTTAGTCGTGCCCAAAGCTCACAATGATTGTCTCCGCACGCCCCCTGTCCGAAAAAAGCTCGCATGAGCAAGTCGAAGGTGAAAACGATGGTTATTGCCTTTTTTGATAGCCGTGGAATCGTCCACAAAGAATTTATTCCATCGGGGCAAACCGTAAATCAAGTCTACTATCAGCAAGTACTCGAAAGATTGCAAAAACGAGTAAACAGGGTACGCCCAGACATCGCTCGTAGCTGGATCCTTCCTCACGACAACGCGCCGTGCCACACCACCCTCAGCGTGTCCTAGTATTTGGCCTCTCAAGGGCTCGCCGTGTTGCAACAGCCACCTTATTCGCCCGATATGTCACCCTGTGACTTTTTTTGTTCCGTAGAACAAAATCAGTGGTCAAAGGAACCACTTTCAAGTCGATTACGGACAACCAGGCGGCCGTGATGAAGGTACTCGCGAACCTCCCAGTCGAAGCGTTCCAGGAATGTTACGAAGCATGGAAAATGCGCTGGAATCGTTGTATAGCTGCTCAAGGGGATTACTTTGAAGGGGATGGTAGAGTTGTAGAATAATTTTCAAATATACGGTTTCATGGAATTAGTCTCATTACTTAATGGTTACAGCTCGTAAATATACGCCTAAAGCTAACATCAATGTAAAAACTATGTTATTTTAAAATGAGAAATGAAAATAAACATAAAAATATAAATATTTCAAGCAGCTAAGCCTTTGAAACAGCATTCTTTGTAAGTGTAGTAAAAACTACGAAATTTAGTAATGAGCGTTGAAAAATAAAGCTTGTAACCCAGGGCTAATAAATTCAAGTGAATTTTGACTTCTAAGGTACTTGTTCTTCTTCTACTCACGAGGACTTACTTTTATGTTGCTTTGTATTTTTTGGATCACAGGTGTTCAATCGTGAGGAAAGGAGGAGGCATCAATTTTTCGGCAATTTTCTCTCTCTTTTTCCTGACGAATATGGTCTGTTTAAGGCTTATTTTGGAAGGCTCCCATCAAGAACTTTCATATAACATTGACACGACTACCTTCACTTAAACAAATTTGATGGTCCTTTTCCGATATGGAGGACCCCTTCTTAAAAACGTCTGCAAGCTCATTTGCTACCTGAGCTCATATAAGAGCTGAAGCACTTCCAATATATATAAAGTGAGTTTGATCTTTATAATTCCTGTAGTTTCGAAGGAAAGCTACTGTGACACGCAGACGGACGGACCGACGAAACCCATTCTTAATAGGGTTTTGCAAGTAGTACATAGTCTGGAAAAAGTCGTTTATTACCTGATTATAGAACTTTAAGATTAGTTAGTATATATCTTATATCCTTCAAAACCTACGATTGGTGGTAGGTAACAAAACCTAAATAGATTACTGAAGTTATCTTAAACCGAAAGAAAATGACTCGATTCCGACTGCCTCCACATCAAATAAATTTTGAATGATTCCGTCTGATATAAAATAAAATAAACTTCACTCCGCTCGCTCAAATTATCGTCTTTTTTCCGGGGAACAGATTTACCATGGTCTCTGCAGCAACAGCTTTGCGGCATGTAGGACTTTATCTTCCTTTAAGATAAGCAATATCCTCCGCTTCTTCAAAATCAAACGAGTACAAAATGGTACAATGTCCCTTAATTTGTCGGCTCAATACATACATATTCCATGGAAGTCTTGTCTGAAAAGACTTGGTTCGTTCCCAGGAACACATTTACATTTTGCTTCGTGCTAAAAGAGAAAGTCAAACGTTACTGACGTTGGCGGATGGAGTAATCCTATTCTTTTGTGGTCTCGGTTCCCGGCAAAGCCTCAACAGGAATACGGATTAAATCGACAGCAAGTGACGAACGTATTCTCGAGAGGAATGAAGTAACGAACCAAAAGAGTAGAGAGGTAAGGATACT
This sequence comes from Odontomyia ornata, assembly GCA_963969285.1. Taxonomy (NCBI): domain Eukaryota; kingdom Metazoa; phylum Arthropoda; class Insecta; order Diptera; family Stratiomyidae; genus Odontomyia; species Odontomyia ornata. The sequence continues at coordinate 282,680,614 of OZ017739.1, read as the reverse complement.
TCGACTGATGGATGCGACTATACTGCGGTAAAGCGTCGAATCAAATTTACATGTAGAAAACGATAAAAACATCGAAAGCATAACAGAAACCACTTTATATGTTAATAGGCCTGATTGAGTTATCCATGTCTTCCTCTTTACTTTACAACTTTTTATTCAAATATACATTATCAGCGACAGCTAAGTTTCTCCCGGCTTGGAATTCTTGCGAAAAATACACCAAGACGGCGATGAAGTGTTGACGAACCGAAGTTCCAGTGTAATATGATTTTCTTTAATACAACATCCCTAAATAATTTATAATGCGGAATTTCCTTTTTATCACCAAAACACTCTCCTCAACAGGCGGAGCTTTTCTCAGTTTTTAATTTCAGATTCAACGAGGACGTGACTCTGCTGTATGGACATACATACGTATAAAGGCGGTCTGGGATTTTATTTTCACAATTGAAGACGAAATGAAATATTTATAAATGTAGATGAGCAACGTAGATATGGTGGGAATTTCTACTTTTTCCAAGTTATTTTGGAAAAGTTTATCTCAGCTTTGTAGCTGGATTTGGGAGGAATTTTTTCCTTTTCACGGATTCCAAATGACCTTTTGTAACGTCGATATACAATTTCCAGAAAAGTTTTTCGACTTACATTAGGCTCATGTACAAAAACGGTTAAAAATAAAATGCGAGAAATCGATGAAATGGAAATGTTATTATGCATTATCCATACTGTGTATAACAATATTAACCCTTCCAATAAAAATAATCCGATTTTGCTGATATCTTTCTTGATTGCGTCATTATCAACATTTGTTTTAGATTAGCATCCTTTAGTTAATTTACATTAAAACGTGAGCACACGACCTCACATTTTATATTCATAGATAATCAAGGAAGCCATACAAGCACATAATCATATGTTGTTTAAAATTTAAGATTTTAAGATGATGAATCAGCAAAAAGGCGTTTCTGAAAGTAAATTTTTACAAAAATATTAGAAAGTTCTACAATGTTTTCCGTGACTCGGCTTAGTCATTGAATCCCTCAATTTATTTAGCAAGAATATGTTGTTGATATCATGTCTTTGAAATCATTGCCTTTTTAAGATTTTGCCGGCCTAGTTAATCGACTGATGGAACTAAACAGCATATCTGAAATTTTCTACAAAATCAAAAAACACAATGCTGGAAAGATAGACTATTCGAAATGACCTAGATAAATCCTTTCGAATAGTCTATTTTTCCAGTACCACATTTTATTGTGTTGTATTTATTATTTTTTTATTTTTATTTTTTCAATAAACTATGACTTATATGTTTAAAACTGCTTCGCTTTAAAAATTGAATAACTTTTGAACTCTAAATTTTTATTGAATTAACGGTATAATTTTCAAATTTTATGTGTAATTTGTAGAATTTACTCTATGTGGGGCTTTCGGTCCACCATTGGACGCGTTCTTAGGTGGCAGATAGATGGTGCCCTAATAAGCTAACCGGCGGGTATGTGGGAAAAATGCTTCTCGTTGACCAAAAGCTGTTACATAACCAGTATACCCTATGTATACTGGTATAAACTGGGAGATCATCTGATGTGTATCCTATATACATCAAGGCTCTCGGGGAAAGAACTCACTGTACCACCACTTACCTGCTACTCTATCCATTTAAACTGAATCAATAAAAGACGAGAGTTAATTTTTAATGAATTACTTTTCATTTGATTGTTCATTTTTTAAAACTTATATTAACACAAAATTGATTAATCAACCAACCAACAATATTAGGTAAATCGCTTTTCGCACAGGTGAGTGCCAGCCTGTAGAGGGAACTAAAAAGACGGGCTTGTGGATCGGGGTGGCCACACGGCGTGAAACGCAAAAGGGCCGATGGAGGATCGCAGCTAAGCCAAGACCTCACCCCTTACCACTTTCTCGTACACAGGACAAGATCTTCGGCTAAATTTTAATCGCGAATACTTTGAACGATGTAGATGAAGAATGGATAACAGTACGCTCCCTACTGGATTTGAATACCGACTCCCTCGAATGCTTTGCCCAAGAACTTTAAATACTCTTCTTCCGTGAGCTTTCAACTTAAATTCTCTTTAAAAGTGCTGAGTAGCCGAACACGTGCACTCTCGTTCCATGAACGTTTTTCCTCTCCGCTTCGTTTCGCTTGCTCGCCTGGTGAATATGCGAAATTGGGGAAATTGAGCGAAGGAGTGTTTTTTGCTTAAGCTTTCTACTTCGAAAGAGTGCTTTCAGCTTAAGCTTTCGGCTTTCCCACAATCTCTTGGGGTGAAATAACGAAACTGGGGACATTGAGCGAAAGAGTGTTTTATCCAGAACTTTCGGTTTTCCCACGATCTCTCGTGGTAAATTAGCGAAACTGGGAACATTGAGCAAACGAGTGTTTATGCCGGAATTTTTGGTTTTCCTTTCCGCTTACCTCACTTCGAAGCACCCCGTATTCATGATGTGAATATCATTGCGGGTTGAACTTTCTCGTTTACTTAAGTGCTCGCTTATTTACTTGTGTATGTGTTTCTTTGGCTAATTTTCATTGGCGAAGTGCGAGTGCATAGGTGTTGTTTGCTCGCCACTACTGCAGTTATGAAGCGGAAATATATTCGAGCATGTTGTATGTGTTCGCTCGCAACATTCCTCCGGCAGTTGAAAATAGGGTTTAGTGTACTTGGAGAGTACAATAAATCGTCGCTCTACTCCACTGATCTGGATTTTTTAATGTACCCCTAATAGATTACGCTCGCTCTTGGTTTTTTTCGCAAATTTTGTTGTTGGTTGATTCTCGCTACCTTCCCTTTTGTGCAATTCATTCGTACTTATATTTTGTGCTGTTACCGCAATTGCTGTTGTCCACTGTACTTCTCGCAACGTATCTTTAACAATTGTTCTGCTGCTGGTTTGAACGTTTACTAGATGGTAACGTAGTTCTATCGTTGAATTTCGTATTTTTATTGGTAGGCGCTATAACTTCTAATTGACGTTAACAAAAGTTAGATTTTGTACAATTATATAATAATGTTCTGTTTGACTCAATCGTTGATTTGATATAATCATATTTTAATACTTGGTTTGATTCCATAAGTTAGTGGTAATCACTATGTATTACATGTCAATGTATCATTTATAAATTACCACAATTAAAAATTACTAAGTTGAGATTTGATTTTATACAATTATGTATCATATTTAATATTTTGTTTGGTACCTTGAGTTAATGTTAACTAATATGTATTACATATCAATGTTGCTTTCATAAACTACTACAATTATTAATTAATAATTTGAAGTTTGATTTCATACAATGTTTTGTTTGATTCAATCATAAGTTCTGTACTGATGCTTAAGTATTTCTTTGGATACAATGAGCTAAGATCTAGTTTGGTTAATCGTGGATTAATATTTTGTTTGCTTCAATCATTAATCAGTCTATGTAATAATTCACTATTGTTTTTGTTTGATAAAATTTTAAGTCAACAAGTTCGTGTTTGGTTTGATTCTGTTCAGTACATAATCTGTGTTTCATTTGATACAATTATAAATTAAGATGTTAATATTTCATTTCTGCCGTAAACTACAGGATTCTAAATTGTTTCGTTTTACTAATATATAATGTTGAAGAATATACTATTATTATTATTTTTTTTTTTACAATTAAAGAATACCGGAATTCAATTTCTTCTTTGCAATAGGTGTATAATCGGCTTAACTTGGTAATACAATACAATTTCATTTAACATCCACATTCAATGCCGATTTTTCTTTTTGGAAGTTAATGATTTGCTTTTATTTTAGCTTTTTTCATCTCAAAATAGATTCTGATATTTAATTGCTGCATATTCAGCATTTATTTTTTTAGGGTTTTGTAAAATAATTTTACGAAACGCTACTAGTTTCCCGCCCTGTCTGTCCGTCTGTCCGTCCGTCCGTGTGTCACAGCACTTTTTCTCGCAAACTACGTAGGCTAGAAACATAAAATTTTGTATGCAGGTGTAAAGTAGTGCTCTCTTTAAAATTCAACTACAAAACATACATATAAGGGAGTGATCACCGAAAAAAACAATTCCATCCAGGCAGCCAATATGGGTATCAAATGAAAGGTCTTGATGAGAAATTTTCAAAACAGGTATTAATTTGGCAAAGTTTGGCTCGAAGGGTGCACAGGGAGGGGAAGTACACGAAAAATGAGTGTCCCCCCCCTCGCGATTGGATACCTGTGATCCGAAAAATCTGAAAAAATTTATGGTGGTAGGCGTTTATGAGTACAACAACATCAAATACCTTAGAAGTCGAAGTTCACTCAACTTTGTTAATAATAGTATGATACTCGGATTTCAAATTTTCCCCAATAAAATCGCATCCGTACCCTTGAACTAAACGAAATTCAAAATAAACGTAGTCCTACAGACTTACAAACTTACAAGGTTTGAAAACCACCTTGTAAGTTTGATGAAAATCGAATGATATACACGGAAGTTATAGCCGTTTGAAATTTCTGCAATTACAACAACAATAACACATGATTTTGGTATTCTATGAACTTTCCATTGAATCAGTCACTGCAGTTTTGACTTGATCTTCTTGAAATTTTCCAATAAGGTCAATAACATTAATATTTTTGAGAATTCATGATTTGAGTGATTTTTGTCGGTTTGCAACAAAATGGCGTCCATTGAAAGTAGAAAAACAATGGATATCCCTTTGAACGTGCACATCTTATTGACATATTTCTTGACGTTATTCATTGCTGGTGACTGCATTTCTGAGAAGTTGGTACAAAACCCTTCTGACATGAGCGTAGGTCTGTTTACCCAACTTGTTTATTCCATTCATGGTTTATTTATATACTATTAAATTACTTTCTTTAATGCTATAACAAAAGCTCTTTTTGTAAGCTTCTGCTAGCATTTTCTTAAATTATGTATTGTGCGGATAAGTTAGTAAGGAAGTTTCAATAGGAAATATTGTGAAGGCTTTAGCGGTTATTTATTGGGAATGAGTTAATATGTAAACGGGGAATGAATATTTCACACGATCGTTACGTTCGGGAATTGCTTCGCTTCGGAAGAAGATTTGCCGAGAGAATAGCTTTCCATTTATGTAGCTTGGGAGTCGTTGTTGTTGTATATCCAAGACTTTAGTATAAGCTTTCTTGGCTTTATAGGGTGTGAGGTAATGAGTGTAATAAGTAAACTTTCCCCTTAATATGTACGGTTAATGTTGTTAATGGGAGCGGTAATCATGGATAGAAGGTTTATGTAATTGCTTTTGCTCGCTGCTAACGAGATTTAAAGATATGATTAGCATTGCTTCTGCAATGACGCATGAGAAAATTGAATGAAGCGATGTATTGTAGCTTTTACATGCGCTAATTGCTAGGAAATATGTGAAGTACTCGTATATGATATTTTTGTACTAATTCGTGGTTGGCTGGTAATTGCCTTGAAGAGCTTTTGTTTCCATTTATGTCGGTTTAATGCATTTCGTAGTGGGTAGGGCTTTTAATCTATCTATGCTGTAGGATTGTGTAGGAGGAAGAGCTTTTAAGGTATATGCATTTAATTGTCGTTTAATTGGCTTCAGTTGTCTATTACATACTTTTTTAACCGTTTGTGGTGGTAAAAAGGGAGGGTTTTTAGAAATGTATTCAGCAGTATGTGTAAATAGTTGTGGATTATTTATAAATCGGAATCTACTATTTATTCTGAAGGTTTTTTGTTAAGTATAAAACTATTGTATGAGTCGTGAATGATGATGATCTGTTTCATTAAATTGAAATTAAAAGGAGAGATTGTAAGCTTAAAAGTTCTGGTATATACTTTTATTTATTTTACTGAACTGTTAAACAGATATACTGCGTTGAAAATATCTTGCAAGAAAGATTATGGTCGAAGCGACACTATCACTATATGGGCAGGGGAACATATAGTTTCGGCCTTCATTCAAAACCCTATATGTGTTCCATCTAATTTTTCCCTAGTGCGTGTCTGCTAAGTTTGGCATAATGCTGTTCTAGGCCTTGCTGGAAGACAGTTCAGTGCCGTGCGAGGTCACTTCATTGGCCGTTTACAAAATTTTTGTTAGCGATCTTGAGAAAACGATTGTTTAAAGAATCTTAAAGTATACATTATAGCATTCTGGGACGCAATTTGATATCATTGCCATATGTAAAGTAAAAGGGTGGGATATGGGTGGGAATTGTCTTGCGCTTTTCACAGGAGTTTTATTGGAACTTTTTTAGGTAGTTGGCTGTTATAATGTATTTACCGTGCAAGGAAACGTAGTGGCTAGTTTAAAGGATACTTGGTTAATAGCGTATTTGCAAACCATTTTGGATCAACAGCTCAGAGGCTATGACTAGATGGTAAATCGATGTTTGTTTTGCATATGACTTAATACTAAATGCAGCGTGTCTGCCGAAAGTTGAAATCGGGCAGCTCAGAGGCTATTATTTATTTCTTTAAGGACTTATAACTAAAAATAGCGTGTGCGTCGACAGGTAATGTCAACGGCTCAGAGGCTGTTGTTAAATCTACTGGTTTTCTTCCCAGTGATTGTGCCGACTTAACCGCCACTTTTTCCGTTTGTGTATGTGTTTGGGATAAAATCGTTTTCATTGTTGTATTGTTCTCATAACTAAAAATTCGATTGTTTCATAGTTCACATACTTCAGCTGTTTCAGCGTAGCTTGAAGTTAATTTAAGTTCATGGTTATTTGCCCTGGAAAGTTGCCATTCTCATGTAAATTATTCTTTGTATTTGTTTAGCGCAGTTAATTTATTTTGTCGGCTCTTCCATGTTATTGCATTTAAAAATTATTGCCCAGATGTTTATCTATTCAATTTGTACTTAAATGTTTGTTTTTGTTTTCCCTTTGAATCGCTTCTCAGGCAATTCAAAAGATAAGGGTTTTTTGTGCATGTGGGTACGCGTATTGTTTAAGTAGCTGGAGTGATAAATGGTATCGTATTTCGATAACAATGGACACGCGTTTGTTTACTCTCTATAAAGTTTTCGTTTTGCTTATTTGTGTTTAATATTTACTTGTAATGTTTTGTGTTTTGCATGTTAGTTGATTGAAACTTTATATCTTCTATAAATTGTACGTTGGGTTTGAATGAGTTAGGAGTTAGTTTGAATGACCTTCAGATAAGAAAGATGAGATTTAAGATATATGAATGAGGAAGTAAATGAGTGAAGATTTAAATGTTCAATATGATGAGTTGATTTTGGGACTGGTCTTATTTGATGGACATTTTGAGTAGAAATAATACTATATTTGAATGTTGAGATCTTGTTTTAGTTATTAAAATGATTAATATAGTTATTTGTTTCATTTAAAAGCTGATCTGGGTAGTTGATCAGTATGGGTAGCGTTAAACTGATATTATATTTTTGTTGTTTAAACAATTAGCATGATTATATATTTTATTTTAAGAAGACTGGTTTATTTTGATCAATAATATTATAATTGGATATTCATACTTTCTTTTTGTTATTTAAATGATTGAAATAATTATTTGATTTTTTTTCTTAAGAAGATTGTTCTAGCTTTATGGACTGTTTGAATTGCATTGATATGATGGTTAGGTATTGATATTATGATTTCTTTTTATTTAAATAATTAACATTATTATTTGATTTTATAAGAAGGTTGATCTAGTTTGATGGACAGTATGAGTAGCAATGATGTCATACAGGAGTTGAATAGTTTCGGATATCGGCTGGGAAAATCGATTTTCAGCCCATTTAAATTTGCTACATAGTGCACTACACTGTGGCCTATGCAAAACCGATATCCTACCGGCTGCGCCAATTTTGTTACATAACTAGTATACCCTATGTATACTTGTATGAACTAGAAGCTCATTTGATGTGTATCCTATATACATTATCAAGGCTCCCGGGAGTAGAACTCGCTGTATCACCACTTACCTGCTGCTCTATCCATTTAAACCGAATCAATAAAAGACGAGAGTTCATTTTAAGGAATTACTTTTCATTTTTTAAAACTTATATTAACACCAAATTGATTAATCAACTAACTAACAATATTAGGTAAATCACTTTTCACACAGATGAGCGCCAGCCTGTAGAGGTAATTGAAAAGACGGGCTTCTGGATCGGGGTGGCCACACGGCGTGAAACACCAAAGAGCCAACACCTCACCCCTTACCGCTTTCTCGTACACAGGACATGATCTTCGGCTAAATTTTAATCGCGAATACTTTGAACGATGTAGATGAAAAATGGGTAACAGTACGCTCCCTACTGGATTTGGATACCAACTCCCTCGAATGCTTTGCCCAAGAACTTTAACTACTGTTCTTCCGTGAGCTTTCTCTTTAAAGGTGCTGAGTAGCTGAACACGTGCGCTCTCGTTCCATGAACGTTTTTCTTCCCCGCTTCGTCTCGCTTGCTCGGCTGGTGAATATGCGAAACTGGGGAAATTGAGCGAAAGAATGTTATTTGCTTAAGCTTTCGACTTCAAAAGAGTGCTTTCAGCTTAAGCTTTCGGCTTTCCCACAATCTCTTGAGGTGAAATAGCGAAACTGGGGATATTGAGCGAAAGAGTGTTTTATCCAGAACATAGTATACTCAACTAGTAACCACACTCCATCAACCCTCCGGAAAAATCCGAACACAAGCCGAACAGCAAGCCATAAATCTTCGGTAGCAGGTAGATGGTAAACGCTAATGCGAGGAATGGCGCGAATATAAACATTTGCTTCGATGAGAGATTTCAGGGCTACCAGAGCTAAAAAATCAATAACATTGCAGAAAAACAAATTCGTTCCATGCAATCTTTTAGTTTTTTATTAGGATCTGGCAGCACTCCTATGTTCTGAAATGCGTAAAAGAACACGTGCGCCAAAAATGGATCAGCTGTAATGCCCCGGATCAGCTGTAATGCCCCTGGGAAAATTCAAAAAGTGTGCAACACAGGGTAAATGAAAGGTGTGGCTACTAGTTGAGTATACTATGATCCAGAACTTTCGGTTTTCCCACGATCTCTCGTGGTAAAATAGCGAACATTGGGAACATTGAGCGAAAGAATGTTTATGCCGGAACTTTTGGTTTTCCTTTCCGCTTACCTCACTTCGAAGCACCCCGTTCGTTCATGATGTGAATATCATTGCGGGTTGAACTTTCTCGTATACTTAACTGCTCGCTTATTTACTTGTGTATGTGTTTCTTTGGCTAATTTTCATTGGCGAAGTGCAAGTACACAGGTGTTGTTTGCTCGCCACTACTGCAGTTATGAAGCGGAAATATATTCGAGCATGTTGTATGTGTTCGCTCGCAACAAAGCTGACTAAATCGAAGCGCTGGCAATGTTCTGCTTAGTGTTTATCTGTCATTGAGCCACAAAAAGCCTTGGATCAGATCAGACAAATGGTAACGACTATCAAAACGCTAATGGGTATTCTTTTGGAACTTCGAATGTTTGATCATTGAGCACACCAGGTGCACTGCAACAACTTCTGAATGAAATATAGAAATAACGAATCAAAATCCTTACAATACAAGAAACCAGATGGCATGGGGAAACTCGCAATGTTCAAAAGTAGAACATTGGAAGAAAGCCATGAGTTTGGAGTGACTTTTATCATTCACAGCACACTTAAATAAATTATCACCGACTCTAAGTCCGTTAACGGATTGCTCTGTACAATTCTCATCAAAACCAAATTCTTTAATTTATTGTTTCAACTATCAATTACACACAGAAGACAAGAAGGAAGTAATCAAGGACAAATTTTACAGCACTCTGAATACACTGATGCATCGCCATCAAGTGACATTAAAATTTTTCTAGTTGACTTCAACGTAGAAATTGGCCGAGAAGCGGTGCATAGAGGAACAACCAGAGGGCACAGCCTTCTTCTCGTGATCAGCCACAACGGGCAGAGCCTGATAGACTTCGGTATTAGCAGAGCTTCACTCGGAATTACACACGCTTCTCACATCAAAGCATCCACAAGAAAACGTGGCCATCCCCAGACAGTCATACATTCAAATAGATCTACTATGATCCCTTAAAAAGACAAGTAATCACCAGCTTTTTTGACACGCGTTCCATCCACGGTACTATTTGTAATGTTGACTACTACCTTATAAATGTTAAATTCCAATGCCGCATATTCAAGAGCTGTCAACAAGGAATATCAGCTACTCCCAGGCACCAGATACCTAAGCCAAATGATAGTTCAGTAATGTCGACATCATATCAGCGGTAGAAAACGTCTTCAACGTATCCTCGCAAGCAGAATGTAGTAGTGGTGATATCCCAACCATGCAAAAGACAGTTATACATGTGGTAGAAAATCAGCTAAAGAGTTCTTGCAGCATCATCCAAAGAGAAGTAGGAACGGCTGGTAGGACAACAAATGCAAGAAAGTGGTTGGAAAAAGGAACCAAGTGTATAAAAACTACATTTAGCGACCAAAGTGGGAAAAATAAGAACACCATAACCCTCTCCAATAACCAACCAAAACAAGTTGGGTAAACAGACCTACGCTCATGTCAGGAGGGTTTTGTACCCAACTTCTCAGAAATGTAATCACCAGCAATGAATAACGTCAAGAAATATTTCAATAAGATATGCACGTTCAAAGGAAAATCCATTGTTTTCTACTTTCAATGGACGCCATTTTGTTGCAAACCGACAAAAATCACTCAAATCATGAATTCTCAAAAATATTAATGTTATTGACCTTATTGGAAAATTTCAAGAAGATCAAGTCAAAACTGCAGTGACTGATTGGATGGAAAGTCCATAAAATACGAAAAACATGTGTTATTGTTGTTGTAATTGGAGAAATTTCAAACGGCTATAACTTCAATGCAAATCATTCGATTTTCATCAAACTTACAAAATTTTTCGGATCAAAGGTGTACAATCGCGAGGGGAGGACACACATTTTTCGTATATTTCTCCTCCCTGCGCGTCCCTCGAAGCAAAAAGTTGCAAATTAAGACCTGTTTTGAAAAGATCTTATCAAGACCTTTCATTTGATACCATATCGGCTACCTTTGGTGAAATTTTTTTTTCGGGTGCCACTCCCCTATATGGGGAGACTTCCCTTAAATACCTTATATTTTTTTATAGTTGAAGAGAGCACCACTTTATACCTGGATACAAAATTTGATGTTTTTAGCTTAAGTAGTTTGCGAGAAAAAGTACTGTGACACACGGACGGACAGACGGACGGACGGACAGACAGGGCGCGAAACTAGTAGGGTTTCGTAAAATTATTTTACAAAACCCTAAAGACATGCCAAAGAAAGAAACATTTATCCATGGGGGCTGCCCATTTCTGAAGCCTTCTACATCAATTAATATGCAGAATACTGGCAAAAAAGTATACTTTGTCCTGTACAAAAAAGGGAGACAAATTGTGGTATGAAAATTACAGAGGCATTGCTTTACTGTGCACGTTATATGAAGTGCTCTTTAAAATTATTGAAAAAAATCGAAGCCGTACAATGAAAGTATTATGGGAGCGCATCAGGGAAACTTCTGAAAGAGACGGTTTACAAATAACTTAATGTTTTCAGCTAAGCAGGTTCTCAAAGGCACTGGGAATATAACATCGATGTGCACTGACACTTTGTAGGCTACAAGCAAACGTACGACAATGTCGACAAAAAAACGCTGTATAAACTAATTTTTTACTCTAGCATCATCTAGCATCTAGCGTCACGATAGGAAAAAAGGGTCTCAGGTCAAAGTTAAAGAGAAGCTAAAGGACAACTTCAAAATGGAATCAGACAAAGCACAATGATTAACTTGCTGCAATGCTCTTAAATAGTTTGCTGAAATACGTCACCAGGAAGGCATCGGCTGAAATTTTTAAGATCTTAAATTAAACCAGGAAAAAATGCCTGAAATTAACGAGAAAGAACACTGCAGTTCAACAAAACCTGACTGTAATGGGCCTTGTAAGTGTGAATAACTGTGTTTATTCTAGAGCCAATTTGAATAGAAGGAGTGCCAAAAAGTATAAAATTAGATGCCGCAAAAATGCAGCAATTAAACTCGAGTACTGCGTACTTCTCATTTAAAGGACCAGAGCTGAACGCAGCCAAAATAAGCTACGTAGTACAAGATCACTAGCCATATCTATACTGTTATATGGAAGTGAAACGTGGACTCTGATTAGTTGATCCAAAATGGCAGTGGACATATTTGAACGCAAAATGCTCCAGAATATATACCACCCAGTGAAACTAGGAACAAAGTGGAGACATGACGACGTTATGTTTAAGCAATGAAAACCTGCTATCCAAAAGAAAACTAAAGGGTAGAGCACAAGTTAAATGTCAAGTAAGGACAAGATTTCTGCGGTATGGCTTACAGGAACTGCTTAGAGTGAAAACATTATATGTCATACCTAGGACATCTAGGTGCTCATCTGGTTCATTAAAAAAGTATAGATAATGAGCCCGTTAACTAGAGGCATACTAAAAGTATTTGACATAGTTTATATGTTCGTAATTGATTTCATTTTTGCAAAATAATTCTGTAAAGTAAAAAAGAAGAAAACCTTCCTTTTAATTTTGCGTGTTTTAATTTTATTTTCGTAATCGATTTTATATCGTTATCATTCGATCTTCTTCACTTAACCTAAAGATTCTATTCATATAAGATTAATCAACACCAGGCTGCGAGAACATTTAAGCGGAGCAAGTGCAGCGAGGAAAAAAGGAAAGAAGAATAACTTTAGATCAGCAGTAGGCGAGCATATTATAAATCAAGGACACGAAATCACAGTGGATGACGCAACACAAGTTCGAGAAGTAAGAGATGCGAGAGAACTGGATGCAATGGAAATCGTAAATCCTGGCTCTTCAAGTTAATTAGTTAAGTAATTTTCAAATGTAACAAACGGAATTTGAATAAACCAGATTTTAATTACCCCTTTTGGGAAACATCCCTCAATGCAATTAAGGAATTAGTATATAAGTAGGATCTTTACGTTAAGTGAAACAATCGCTGAAGAAGATCGAACGATAACGATCGAAAATCTATTACGAAAATAAAATTATAATAAACAAAATCAAAAGGAAGGTTTATTCTTTTTTAGGGTATTGTAAAATCATTTTACAATACCCTACTAAAATCTCGTCCTGTCTGTCCGTCCATCCGTGTGTCACACCACTTTTTCTCACAAACCACATAAGCTAGAAACATAAGATTTTGTGAGTAGGTGTAAAGTGATGCCCTCTTCAAAGTTTCATCTCAAAAAAAAATTTTATAAGGTGTTCAAGGGGGAGTGGCCCCCGAAAAAAAGTTTCATCGCATGTAGGCAATATGGATATCAAATGAAGGGTCTTGATGAGGACTTTCCAAAGCATGTCTTAAAATGACATATTTCGCTTTGAGGGGTGTAGGTGAAGGGGCAACGCACGAAAATTTTGTGTCCCCCTCCCTCGCGATTGGAAACCTTTCACCCAAAAAATCTGAAAAAAATTTCAATTTGTTAATAATAGTACATATTATAAATTTTACATTTTTGCCTATAAAATAAAAGTGGAGCCACTACAATTTAAGTTTTTTGAAAGCAAATACATGTATTTTGAAAAATTCTCAATAATCGAACAATAAACAGCTAAGTTAAAGCCGATTGAATATTTAACAAATACAACAACATCAACACGTGATACTAGGGAGATACACGTTTGCAACGGACCTAGCCACAATAATTATGTAGGAATTTTGATAAAAATTTTAGGTATGGTTTGTAATATTGATGTGTTATTTTGACTAATTACACGGCGGGGTCAAAATACTTGAAAAAAAATTGCGGCGAATATGAAAATATATTAACCATAATAATTCTTCGAACTCAGTTTATGGAATCCGTCTATAAGTCAAGTTTTGATATGCAGAATATATTATTTGATTTACTAATTTTTTTTACAATACCCTTCTCCTGCTACTTCAACTTGTTTATTTTATATATTAGAATTGAACTTAACGCTTGAGTTAACATATGATGATTCTACAATTAAAAACTCTTGTGAAGTTTTGTTTAATCAGAAAATGACAAGTCCTTGATAAAAAAAAATGCTATCAATTTTTCGAAAGAAAAGTGTATCATACCAGCTTATGGATGGTGCAAATTTTTAGTCTTTTGAGTAAACATATTTACTTAAAAGAATGAGTTTAAATCAGCGGTAGGGTTTTAAATTATATGGATGAATTTTATTCATACTGAAATATAATAATTGGGCAAATAATGCAATTTTAATAACCAATTCATGAGTTTACGATACAGCTACCCATTCTGTGAACTCGTCTGTAAAAATAGAATCATATAATGTATAAGTTTGAACTTGAAGAATCTTCGCACTTTCACACAGCAGAACTTTTTTGAGCACATGATTCTTTTTCTTAGTAGCACTACAGCCCCTCTTTGGCCTTCGCTTCCCACAAAAATTGCCTCCAAATTTCTCGGCCCATTGACAATCCCCTTCAGTTTCAAAATCTAAGCAGCAATGAACTGTCTTCAAAGACCATGTCAGATAATGCTTCCTCTAAGTCAGATCTGTGCTTCTCACTGACCTCCACTCTTCAGTTCTCCTAACGAATACCTTTTTGGGTATCCGTTGTTCATCCATACGATTTCTGTGGCCAGCCCATTGCGGCTTCCATAGTCTTACGATCATTGAGATCTCCAGCTTGTAAAAAATTTCACACAACTCATGCCTGTAACAATTTTGCCATTGGTCCTCATCTAGCTCAACCCCTATTATTTGCCTCATGGTTAGGAACACCTATAACATAGCACAAGTCATATGACATATTTGTATAGTTGGAGTTTTTTCCTATGTATGTAGCTGGTCTTCAAAATTCTCAAAACTGAATAAAACATTAATTTTTCGGCGTATTTCGCCTCTTTTATTACTGGTTTTTATTATTCTGGCACTTAAATACAACAAATTAACCCACATTATCAATATTGTACTCGCTAAGTGTGATATTTTTTGTGTTTGAGGTAAGCAGAATTCGTTATTATAGCAACAAATAAAGTGTTGAGTATGGCATAGCCTACATTGGAAGCATTTGTGTGATATAAATATTTTCATAAACAGCGTTTAACTGCCAAATTGGCTGCCAATCAAATTATTATATGCTTTTTGAAACTAAATGCTTCTACGAGAAAGTTGCCTTTACGGCTTGTGCCCCCAATGGGGAATTTTTATGTTTGTTTTAAGTTTTCAAATGTATGTTAAATTCTGTTTAAAGGTAACAAGATGAACTAGGGGAACTGGTTTTGATGTCATTCTGGGGAGTTGTATTGAAAACCAATTAAGATGCTTTAATCGTTGCCATAAATTGAATTGCGAATGAAAACAAGTTTGATAGATAAAGTTCACTTCCTTTAGATGGATTTCGTGCTGAATCTATAATATGCAATACCAATATTGAAATTCTTCTCGTCTTGGTACCAGGCCTTTGCTTCTAGCAGCAAACAAATCCAATTGTCACGGTCCATGAACCACATTCTCTGATTTTGAAATCCCAACAGCGATGAACTGTCTTCTTTCGCTGAGTTTAACCAGTGTTTCCGGGTCTCTGCCCTTCAGTTATCCCAACGAATAGTTTTTTGGGTATCCATTATTCGTCCAGACAATTTACCTGGACAGTCTAGCCCGTCAAATATTTCATACTGCTCATGGTTGTATCGAATTCACCATTGGCTGTCATATAGCTTTACTCCGATTATTTTCCTCAGGACCCGCCCTTTGAGAACGTGCAATATGTTTGTAAATACTTGGGTTGGAATTCGTATTTCAGACCCATAACAAAGCACAGGTCTTATCACAGATTTGTAAACTTGGAGCTTTGTTTTCTTGTGCATACAGGAGGTCTACAAGATTATCAAAGCTGAATAAAAGATTTTATGTTCAGGCTTTATTCTTTGACGTATTTCATCCCATTCATTAGCAGCGTTTTTTTTGGAGATCATATACACAAATTTGGCCAAATTTTCAATACTGTGTTTGACAAGTGTGATATTTTGGGTGTATGAGGTATTTTCCCTCGAATGCTTCCTGGCCTATGTTTTATTCTCATTGATTTGTAGCCCTTCTGGTTTTGCTATGCTGTCTAGTTTAAGAAAATGTTCTTTGGCGGTTGTTAACTACCATGATAAAATGTTGATGGTGTCCCGAGTGGTATAGTAACGTACCTTTTGCATCGGCAGATAGCTTTCTTATGAAATATTTCAGAGCTGAACTGAGTAACAAGTGTGCCAGCCTATCTCCTTGCTTTAGTCCGATAGTTTTGTGAAAGGCGTCAGTGATTAGGTTATTGATAGGGACTTGGCAGGTTGTTGACGTCATCATCATCGTACCAAACGATCAATACTCTTGTGTGCTTGCTTACAATCAACAAAGATTTCTCAAATACCTGAATGACTGTAAGCAATTGGTCTATCGTCGATATATTTGCTGCAAAATCACCTTGCTACTCCCCATTAATACTATTAGTTTATGATCTGATAGGTTTGTCTAAGAATTTTGAACAAATTTTGCACGCCGTACAAAGTAGTCATATGCCTCTAAAGTAGCTTGTCATGTGTTATCGGATACGGAGTATTATTGATTGGCTCCACTCTTTTGGCATTGGTTCCAGTTGCCAAATATGCTGGATGATTTTGTGGATGGTTTTCGAAATACCATTGTTACCATGTTTAATGAGATCCGCTGGAATCTCATCGACGCTTGTCTTTTTGATCAACCCACGCTCTCTAAGCTTGCGTTGATTTTCATTTTATAGTCCTAAGATACCAACAAAGAGCGACCATCTGCAGGCACCATAGCTCAAACTATCACAAGCGATAATACTTGAATTCTGGTAGCCATTTTTTACTTAAAATTTTGTATCGAATGTACATTGAGTTACATGATGATATTCGGCAGTTTACTACGTTTGTGCAAGCGCAAGGCTCCTAAGGCGTAGGAGCTGTTGCGCTTGCACAAACGTGGTAAACTGTTTGACGTTATTGAGCATCGGTGACAATTTAGACAAATTGACTTTGAGAACTTTTAACAATATTTGGCAGCTGCCTTTTTGGGGTTTTGCACTCATATAAAAAAATTGATTAAATCACAACCTGTGTCCGTCTGTCTACCCCAACAGTTTTTCTTCGAAACTGTAGAAGCTATAATCATCAAACTTTGTGGAAAGGTCAGAAATGATGACTTCCTGAAAGTTTCAGCGGGTCCTGCTTTATATGTGAGTGACCTTTACAATTTTATTTCATGAAATGCACTCGAAAGCGGTATCATATGAAAAACCTGAATATGAAACTTTCAAAACAGGGCTTTTAATTACTTAATCAATGTCGAAGTGTGTTGGAAAAGGAGAACTGCACAAAATTTTCCATTACGGTTCCTCGTGAATGGATATATGTTATTTGATCCAAAAATCTGAAAAAATTAAGGGGGTTAACATTTACAGATACAAAAAAAAACGAAATTTGCACAACTTTGTTAATAACAGTATAATTTATTATTTATGCGGTTTCTTGAATAAAGTTGTAAGAGTGCACTTAATTCAATTGAATTTTATTTTGTGGTTGTCAAGTCAATCTATCCTGATATTTTCCGAAGGATCAAATAGTATTTAGTGAAGTTAAAGTGGTTTGAATTTCCCTGTATTGCAACAATAACACTACATAACTATTGGAACAATATGCGCTTTGTATCGATTCAGACACTACGGGTTTTTGTAACCCATTTTTCCAAACAAAAGGGGTTTGCTCTACAAGTAACTTAAGTAATCGTTAAAAAAATGGCGGCCAATTCAAATGAGAATATTGAATAAAATTGTGTTATTCTCGCTGCAATTCAACAATTAACTTACATGCTATTAACTTTTGATCAAATTTATGAATGAATGGCTCAAGGTGAACACCTACAATTTATTGGTGATAAATTTACGGGGGCAGATCCAATAACAAACAAGTTAGTGGTAAAAATGCATTGAACATCTTCTATAATAGTATGTTTGCAAATTTAACATATTTGCCAGTATAACTGTATCAGTATTAATAAATTGAATAAAATTAAATATTTAAGTAGTCCTATAAAATATCCGTACATTGCAAAAGGTTCAAAAAAGTTGGATCATATTTACAAAAGTAATAGCAGTGCGAATTTTCTACCACTGCAACAATTATACGTGGTTTTCCATCGAATTAGAAGCTGCACTTTCGATTGGATCCTCTCCAAATTTTCAAAAAAGGTGCATGACAAAAATATTTTCAAAATCCTAGTAATATTGCAACAAAATGGTGCCCGGTTAAAATGGAGTAACACTAGTTTTTCATTTAACACCAGAACATATTTGCTGTGAATGTCATTAAAGTTTTTCTTTCTGCATAGTTTAGGTTTTGTACAAACCTCTTCTGATATGAGCACAGTTCTATATACCTAATTTTTTTGAGATATAATCAGTGCAGCAGCCGTTTAACTCCACTAAGGACTAAAATTTTCCCCGATAGTAGTCACATTTACCGACTTTGTCATCATTTTTAGTGTTTGTACTAAAATACAAAACCCTATTGAAATCGGTCCATGTGTCCGTCAGTCCGCCCGTCCGTCTGTATGTCGCAGCAGTTTTTCTACGAAACTACAGAAGCACCAACCAAGAAACTTTGTGGAAAGATTGGTAGTTATGACTTCTAGAAGGTTTCGGGGTGAAAAAAAATTTGCAAAGTTTTAAGAGGGTCCCCCCCACATAGAAGAGTGACCCTCAAAAAAATGTTATCATAAAAAGTGGTGAAGTGGGGTATCATATCAAAACAGGTCTTAAAATTACTTCATCAGTATTGAGAAAGGCAGGAGAAGGGGAAACGCACGAGATTTGGGCGTTCTCCCCCTCGCCATTAGAAACCTTTCATCCGAAATATTTGAAATAATCATTTTATCAGCACAACATCAAAAAATACATCACAAATTGAAGTTCACTCAACTTTGTTAACAATTGTATGATTTATGAATTTTCCACTATCTTGCATAAAATCGTTAGAGCACAGTTTAATTTGATGTAATTCAATATGTGTATGTCAATTTACACTTAAAATCATTACTCGAAATTTCAGAAAGATCGAATCGTATACAACAAAGTTATGGGGGTTTAAATTTTCCTGTACTACAACAGCAACTTTACATGGCTATGGGACAATATGCACTTCCAATCAACTCAGATACTGCGGTCTTGCTAGGATTCGCATGAAAATTTCAGGAATTATATTCATGATGAATATCTTTGAGAATTTGTTGATTGGGTGACATCCATAATCGTAAAACAAAATGGTGGCATTTTAAATGAGAATATTGCATAAAATTGTGCTATTTTCGCGAACTTCAATATTTAAGGTACATACTATTAACACTTGATTCAATCTATTAATAAATAGCTGAAGATGAGCAGCTAAAAATTATAGGTGAACGAATTATGAAGGCAGATACAATAAAAAATTATTGAATGGCTGAAATTCTTTCAGCTTTGCTAATAAAAGTAGGATCTGTCATTTATATATTTTTCAAGTGTAACTGTAATATTATGATTAAATTGAATGAAAGAAGGTATCTAAGTGGAAATCTCAGAAGAGTAGCGAATGAGATAGTTAAAATAAGGAAAAGAAATTACTATGGTGACTAATTGAGAAGTATTGATGTAAGTCAAGCGAGCAACAAGACAAGACAAGCATACAAAGTAGTGAACAGTCTGAAATGTGGTTATCAGCCCAAAACCACATTCTGAAGCTGTCATCATTTCCATGGTAACCGTAATTTGTCGAATAATTTTTCTTCTCAGTATTATCAAATGTAATTTTATATCAATTTCCCTTCATATTCAATGTAATTTCATATCAATTTTCCTTTATATTAAATTTTTAAATGTCTCCCTTTAATTATATTCGTTATGAGGCTTAAGTTTTACTGCTTATTCAAATCCTATTTATTTTTCTCTACTTCGTACAAATTTAGTTCATTAAGTATAATTAAAATCCGCCAGTTAAAATTAGCAGTGTAAGAACGTTGATCAGGTACGCCGAACCGGTGTTCTAAATTTGGAAGAGTGGAAAGAGAAAAAGCGAAGACGGGGAGATGGGAAAGAGGGAAGAGGAAAAGATTCGAGAGGTTGGGTGGTGTGGATCTGTTTGACGACAAAATTCCGTCTGTTAGTGCGCGAATGGATAATAGGAGACTTGCAAATTAGTGGGCGCACGGATGACAGTTGATTTTATTTGGTGGCTAGCATTGGGTGAACGAAATGATTTACATGGTTTCGGACATTCCACGGTGCTTTTTGTTGTTAAAGTGAACATTGTGTGGACAATCGAACAGTGATAGTGTTTTGTATGCTAGTGGAAGCAGATAGTCACAGCTATTGTCACCGGTTATTATGCCACATATCTCTAAGCGTCAAGCTAATGACAAATGGACACTAAATGTGAGTGTTTCGAATTGATACGTTTTCTTTGGTTTTTAGGGTTTTGTACTAAAATACAAAACCCTATTGCAATCACGACCTGTGTCCGTCTATCCGTCCGTCCGTCTGTATGTCACAGCACTTTTTCTCCGAAACTATGGAGGCTACAGCCATGAAACTTTGTGGAAAGGTCAGAAGTGATGACTTCTTGAAAGTTCAAGGGTGGAAAATTTTTTTAGAGGGGTTTAAGGTGGGGTCTCCCCATATAGGGAGGTGACCCCTCAAAAAAAAATTTTCACCATTGGTAGTCGAGTAGGGTATCATTGGAAAGGTCTCAATGAGATCTTTTCAAAACAAGTCTTAAAATTGCCTTATCGGTACCGAGGGGGGCAGGGGAAGGTTAAATGTACGAATAAATTCGATAAATTTTTCAAATACAACTTGTGAGCAAAATGTAATTTAAACATCTAACCGTAACAATTGACGCATTTACGATACACAACTCGTTGCGGCAAGGAGAAAAAGTGAATTCGCCAAATAAAAAAAGGCATGGCGCTTGTAGTTTGAGAAGCAAAGTAACAGCAGCAACAGCAACAGTAGCAGAGGAATAAATAGATGATATACTATAAATTTAATTGAAGAGATAACGAAGTGAAAATATTGCGAATAGGTTTAGAGCTTACATCCGTGAAATAATTCTTTCTGGTACTCTTATTAAATTTTTTTATAATTGATATAAAAACCAGTACCATTCAAACCAACAACACTCAAAAAATAAACTATTTCCTCTTCGATTTCTATTTTATACATTGGAACTTTTTAATCGGATCAGTCGCATAGCCATTGAATGTTGAATGTCATTGGTCTTCATAAAAAAAATACTCCGTTTGTTATCAAACGTTTGTGAAGTATTAAACTTTTCGTGTTGTAATTTCAGTTTACATTAAAGAAAATAATTAATCGAAGAGAATTGAATGTATGTTGCTCATTTTACGTACGCATCAGTAATTAGGTAAATTTCTCGATACATATATATATATATATATATATATATATATATATATATATAAATATATATATATATATATAAATATATATATATATATATAAATATATATATATATATATATATATATATATATATATATATATATATATATATATATATATATATATATATCTGTGTATATAGTATTTATATGTATATATATATATCTATATATATATATATATATATATATATATATATATATATATATATATATATATATATAGGATGTAACGAAATTTGTGACTACGCCAGAGGCTGCAATTTTGCTCCGATTTTCATCAAATTTTCAGAAGAGTGTACTGAGTTAATATCTCGGTTAAGTTCGTGAACCAGCTATATCGGTCCGGCGAAAACAATATGGCGGCCATTTTAGACGAAAAATCGTGATTTCTGTTCTGACCAAAGTATAGCTCCGATTTGGATCAAATTCGATACAAAGGTTCACTGATGTACGCGATGAATCTCACAATAAAAAATACAAAGTCGGTATGGCTGAAACTAAATGGTGGCCGCTCGAAGGTCGAAAAACGTACAAAATTTTGTTGTTATAGTTTTGACCAAAGCTTTCAACCAATATCAATGAAATTCAATACTTTGATAGAAACTATAAGTATCTAAAGAGTTATGTAAAAAACTGGAGGTAAGGTCACAAAAAACAAAATAGCGGCCAGGTGAAACTCAAAATTTCAAAGTCCTCTAAAAGTCGCAATTTTGATCCAATGTATATGAAATTTGATTTTAAGACAGAAATCAATTAAATCTAGAAACTTTGACGTTTTAGTGCTCATGCATGCGCAATTTTTAAAATGGCGGTGGTTTAAATATGCAACTTTTTCAGGTTTTCGTGGCCCTCTAGCGGTCACATTTTCAAACGGATTTTGATGAAACTTAAGATTCTGGATCTTTGTACTACGTTCTTGTATTATACAGAAAATTTTTTTATCGAATGAAAAATAAATAGGTCGAAATTTCAAAACATAATATTTCAAGCTGCCATTTTCACTAAAATTTGAATAATTTTGCCCTGTCTAGAGTGAAACTCTGATTTGAACGAGATTTGCCGCATTGATTGATGAGGTCCTAGCATACAAAGATATAAAATAATCCAAAATCAAATGCATGCATTCAAAATAACGACCCCCAAAGGTCAGAAGGCAAGCAGAATTTGCTATTTTAATAGTAACTGAAATAATGAAGAATTTTCATGGAAACATTTTAAATTACTTAACTTGGAAGTATTTATAAAGCAAACCATTTTTACGGATATTGTTAAAATATTTTTAACAATGCCCTAAAAATATGAAATCGTGACTTTTCTGTCTGCCCGTCCATCCGTCCGTTTGTTCGTGCGTCACAGTAAGTTTATTTTGCAAGCCACATGAGCTAGAATGAGGAAATTTTCTATGTAGGTCAAAAGTGGTAAGAGTACCTTTCGAAATTTGCAGTGCAATAAAATATTTTAAAGTGTTTAAGGGGGGCCTCCCCATACAGGGAAGCGACTTAATTTTTTTTATTTCTGTAGCCATCTAGCAGCCAACTTTCTCAACAGATTCCAATGGAATTTGAAATTATACGTTATTAAAGCAAGTTAATTTAACCTGCAAAAAAAATTGTTCAAATTAGATGACAAATAAAAAAGTCAAAAATTTACAGCTTAATATTTTTAGCAGCATTTTCAATAAAAATTCAAAATGGTGGCCCCTGATGGTTCAGAAAAAAAATTAAAATATTTATATTAAAAGCAACGCAAGTTGTTGTAATCGAGCAGTTAAAGGGTTAAAGAAACTCAAGCATAAAATGTCCCAGATCAACTAAAACGATCGAGCTGGTACGATTGCAGATTGAACTGGAACAATTTCAGATTGAACTAGAACAATTTGCAATCGAACTGGTACGATTTGAGATTGATCTGGTACGATGGAATACTTTTGACAGCTGCAGTTGTCATTGCAGGAGAAGAAAGATTTTTCAGATAACCCACGTTTGGGAATTAGTGCACGATAGTTGTTTGGTAGTTTTATTTTCTTGCCTGTGTTTAATTTGTTTAGCGCATGTCCATCGCGAATTTGCCAAATTTTGCCCCTTTGCTGATGCAATGAATTGTGCTGAGGATACGGCACAGGACGGACTTGCACACATGGGAGTTCAGCTCGCGACATACTAAACGTTCTTCCCTGGCGGTCGACAGTTTTGAACCCGCACCGCGAGAGAGGTGATCTGACCTACGTGACTACAAGCAATCAGCGTATTCCGCGCTTCCGTGGTTCCATTGAAAGGCCAAAGGACTTGAACATCAACTCCGACCGACCCGACTATTTCGACGGGTTTCTTGTTTTCCATTTGGTTTGGTTTGTTAGTGAACGATTCGCGGAATCCCTCGCGAAACGTGACTTGGAGCTTCCTGTCTTGCAAGGCCAAAATTCTGAGTAGCTGAAAGCGTTTACGAGTAGTTGACCCGAAAGTAGTGCGACGCAATGGCAACTGCAGAAAATAGTTCGACATAGGGAAACAAGAAAACCACACACAACTCATCCTCATCATACGTGCATCCTGCACTTAACTAGGAGCGAGCGAAAGGGCACAATCGTGCGAGCTCCCTATCCACATCACATTCGCCAGCAGGAAACAGTTTACTGGACTGCATCCCGGGCACCATTCCGTCTCCCACACATCGATGCAATCAATTGAACGCCAGTGCCTTATTCCAGGACACAATCTTGAGAATCAGCGAATTAAGTGAGACTGCCGCCCACGACTCCCAAGCAATTGGAATTGAGAACGGGAACAGGAATTAATATCTAGGACTCGGTTTCTTCGCTTGTAAACAACAACATTGAATCCTCCCTGATTTTCGCTGGCTGCCACTTGAGGCGAGCGTAGACGTTGCGAAGGATTCGCATGCATTTTGGTTAGACGACGTTGAAGGAGCAGAAAAGTGAAAGAACTCCCGCGCTAGTGTTTTGGCAATGCATCCTTTGCTCGCGTTGCCTTGAAATTGATTTGGACAAGTGCCTGGCGGTGACCTAGTGAACAAACGCCAGAATCTACATACGAGTGTTGGGCATTACAAGGTGTAACGGTTCGATCTGATTCGAAAACTCGAAATCCTGTTAAAATCAAACCCAAGAAAAGTTTCTCTAGTTTAGCTAAAAAGAAAATTGCATTTCAGGACCATCTGCATCGTCGTCGAGCGCTCGGAGGACCATGCGGGTGAGTACCCTTTTGTTGCTTTAATTTTGCATATATATTTTTTAAATGTTGTATTTAATTCTTTTTTTTTCATATATATCTTAACCTTGGCATTTAATTCTTTTTTTCCCCCTCTTTTTCCATCTATATTTTAAATGTTGCAGTTAATTCTTTTTTATATATATTTTTAAATTTTGTATTTAATTCCCTTTTTTTTCATATATAGTTTAAATGTTGCTGTTAATTCTTTTTTTATATATATTTTTAAATTTTGTATTTAATTCCTTTTTTTCATATATAGTTTAAATGTTGCAGTTATTTCTTTTTCTATATATTTTTAAATTTTGTATTTAATTCCTTTTTTTTCACATATAGTTTAAATGTTGCAGTTAATTCTTTTTTCCATATATACTTTAAATTCTGTATTTAATTCTTTTTTTTCATATATATTTTAAATGTTGCAGTTAATTCTTTTTTTTTCCATATATATTTTAAATGTTGCATTAAATTTTTCTTTCCTATAGATTTCACATTTTTGCCTTATGGTTTTCTTTAAATTGCTTTCTTGTCGTAATTTGGTTTCTTTTTTTTAAATTAGTATTTTTATAAGAACAAAGAAAATGAAAATAATGAATTACTAAAATCAGAAAACTTTCGGTCTTTTAATTCCTGTGGAACTCTGACCGGGTATAGGACCCGGTACGGTGGCAGGCTGCCCCTTAAAAACATGAGCCAGCCGCCGGGTACTTAATTAATCCTTTTCGTTTCAGGTGACCTCACGGGTGGAGTGGCCCAAGCAGAGTGCCTCTTTATGGCATAGCGTTATGCAATCAAATTGTATAATTCTTTGGCATAAATTGGTCACCGGGGTACTCCCCTTCTGATGGGAAAGTTTATGCAATTCAAGTTGTATGAGTTTTCCACTCAGAAGAGGAATACCTGGCCACTGCAACAAAATATATATGGATTTATTCTGGTTGGGTGGGTGCGAAGGGGCTCCATCACCACCCGGTTGCCCCTCTTTCATTTGTGGGCCATGAGCTTCGTCGGGTAATGACGAGGTTACCCCAAGTCCGCCTTTCTTCTCAGGTTCCTCTTGTTTTCATAACAGAAACTATCTCCCTCTATGTAGTTATCTACGCTTTTTGCGACTTCGGTCGCCTCGTGAGCAACATCCAATTCGTGAGTGCGAAATTTTTTTTGTAGTGGGTCCTCGTGCTGGGGAAATGAACCCGCCCCACGACACCGCAATGCTAGCCTGCCAGCGCATTCACGCGTCTCCAGACGAGGGCATTCTCGGCAGATATTGTCATCTTCTTCTGCCGAGGCAGCAAAACATCGCTGCAGTCCTTTACGGACTTATTGAAACTTTTATATTCACTACAAATGGCGCCCAACGTGGGGCCCAAAATGCCCGGCTGTATCATCAGTCGTTAGCACGAGACAGTCCATCGTCTCTAGGTGTCCCCACAAGGTGTTAGTTTTATTGGCGGGTAGGTAACTCCCGAGGGTTTTTGCACTGATCGTGCCCCAGCAACTGGTAACTTCCGGACGTGTGTTGTATTTGGACATCAATATCGTTTGTTCCTGCTTTTGATTTATACTTTGGTGGTTTACCACCATTGTATAACTAGTAAGGCCAAATGATATTAGAGTCCCTATTTGGGTTCGGAAGTTATTATCTCAACATTCATTTTGCGGAGGATTCTGATCCGCTCCCCAAACCAGCGGTGCCTGGGTGTCTTAAATTACATGGATTTTGATTTCATGTGATTGGCTGATTAGCTAATCCATGACTATCCATGACAAGACACGCGCTGCTTGTGGATCAGAATTCAACCCTGGGCTGACAAGTGGTAACTTGAAAAACTTGCGGACGAGGGAGCACTTCTGAACCCTGATTCTCATGGTGCCACAAGAGAGTGTCCCTGAAACACTACAGAAGGAATGTGCCATTGGTGTCCTTGCTTGGGAAGAAAGGCGGAATGGAAAGACCGACTATTTTGTTTGATAACTTTTGATATCGTCAATTAGAAAAATTTCTTCATACCTTTTTTTTTTTGCGAGGTCCTGTTATAGTTCGCCACTGACGGCCACATAAGAATTCTAAAGTTTGCATTAAATCTTTTCACATTTTCTTTCATTATTTATATATATTCATTTAGGTATTTAGTCAGCAAAATTAAATTGCATTTAGCATGTCGACCAAACGCACGCCAGGCAAGCGCAGGTTGCGTTCGGAAACGGAGCCAACGGCATTATGCGTCATCTGCCAGCAGGCGCGAAATGATAGAATGTCCATACAAACGTTGGCGTGCGGACATGAGTTTCATGAAGCCTGTGTGACCCAGCATTTATTAGTTAGCTGGACTTGCCCTTTATGCCGACAACCAGCCACCTCAGCGGATCGACCTTCCAGCCACCTAGAGCTTCCAGCTGCTCAAGGGGCGGTGCCCAAACCAAAGGACCGGCGGGAGCAGATTCCAACAGCGGCTGATGAGCCTGACTTAATGGGCCGAGCCGAAGCAGTGCCGCCTGCGGAAGAGCCGAGACCCACTGTGGCTGTGGAAGCGACAGTTTTACAAGACCTAATTGCGCTCATGCAGGACCTGTCCACCCGGATAGCCTCGCTGGAAAGCCAGAAAGAGAATCCAGCACCACCACGACCAAGAACGCCTCCTATGTGGGATTCGGACCCAAATCCGTGGGATTTCCCGGTAGACTCGCGGCGCGATCACGAACGAATCCAGCCAGGTGCAGCAATGAATCCGTTGGCTCCAGTGTACCGGCCCCGATTGTGCCAAGCACCACCACCAAATCAGGCTCCAGTGATTCCGCCGGACCAACGCTTCCATCCACACGATATGTATCGGCTGAAGCCGACACAGATCCCCAGCATCATCCAGGGATGGAATCTGCATTTCAGTGGGGAACCCAATACTATAACGGTGGAAGTCTTCATAAGTTGGGTGGAGTCGCTGATTGAGCAGATGCTAGCAGGAGACAGCACGGCGCTCGCAGGATACTTGCCAATGCTGCTTAGGGGAGCAGCACTTGAGACATATTGGCGAATACATTCAGCCCCACCATCAATACGCTGGTCACGGTTGAAGGAGGTACTCCGCATGGAGTATCCTACGGTCAACATGGACGAATTAGTACTGGACAAGATGAATGCTAGATGGCAGCGTCCGGACGAGTCCTTCCATCAATATCGAGCCGATATCTTTCGGCTGAATGACCAGTTGTCAGAGCCGTTGTCTTCTACCCAAATATTGCGCCTGCTAAAGCGCAATCTAAGGCCGGAGATTCGTTGCCATATCGTGAACTCCGATCCACAGAGTATGGAGGCCCTGCTGAGAACTGTGCGTCGTATAGAAGGGTTTGAGGAAGATCTACGGGACCGGCCATACTTACTAGCCAGGACGGATCCTCGACGAGGAATCGCGGAATTGGCCCCAGATTATACCACCATGGACCTGGAGGAAGATTTGGACCCAGACCAGCTTGCTGTAGCCGCAGTGGGAAGTCTTACGACATGCTGGAATTGCCATCAGACCGGATACCGGTTCATTTCATGCCGAGCAGGGCGAAAGGTTTTCTGCTACTGTTGCGGCAAGCCGGACACTTACTTCCCGGACTGTTCTGAATGTGCCGCGCGAAAAAACGGCCAAAAGAGTACCCGACCACCTCAGCGGTACTCGAAGCCAGTTGCTCACCCCAACAAACCTGACGTTAACCCACTGGCCATGACCACTATGACTGCGGATGTTCACTCTCTTCCGGAGACCTCGCCAACGAGACTATTGAAGCGACCATCGCAGTCACTGCCAGAAGAACCCCGGCAGCCTTGAATACGCACTCTAAAACCTTATCATGTTCGACTGCAGGAATGTCGGGTGGCTCGAGAGCGAATATTTGCTTCCGAAGTAGTCACTTCCCGCCCGCGCACGAAAAAATGGTCAACCCGTCGTTGGTGGAATTTCTGCAAGAGAGTGCGCACCTGCCGTCACACCCTAAACTCTTGTAACATCTCGGAGGTTGCTGAGAATGAGATCAGACCTTATCATCAAATTAAAGTGTTGGGCGAAACCGTGTTTGCATTGATCGACACGGGTGCCAGTATCAGTTGTCTTGCCTCGAGGTTTGGCTTGAAGGTGCTCCAAGAATATCCGAACTTGAAACTGAAATCAATACAGCTGATGGCACCAAACACCCTATACGAGGTAAACTAACCACACCCGTGACGTTCAGGGGTCAGACGAAGGATATTACTTTCTACATTATCTCGTCTTTGACTCAGAATGTGTACCTTGGCGTCGATTTCGTTCTTCGTTTTGGACTGGCCTCTGATATATTCACAGATTTGTCTTTAAATACCAGATTTGTCAACGAAATCACTTCTATTCCCGATAGGCATGACCTGACGCCTAACCAACGGCAACGCCTGAAAGCATCCATCGCTGCTTTCCCATCTTACGCTACCCAAGGCCTTGGCCCCACCACCCTAGTCCCGCACGCCATCGACGTTGGCGATAGTAAACCGATTAAGCAGAGACACTATGCCATCTCACCGGCCATGGAGAAATTGGTGTATGCAGAACTGGATGGGATGCTCGAGTTGGGGGTCATAGAGGAGTCCCAAAGTGCCTGGTCATCACCGGTAACCTTGGTGGTGAAGCCAGGTAAAGTCCGCCTCTGTCTTGATGCCCGTAAGGTAAACGCGGTTACCATCAAGGACTCGTACCCTCTTCCACTCATCGATGGAATACTAGGGAGACTGCCGAAAGCCAATTATATCACCAGTCTCGACCTAAAGGACGCCTTCTGGCAAATTCCACTCGATGAGGGATCGAGGGACAAGACCGCCTTCACAGTGCCTGGACGACCATTATATCAGTTCGTCACAATGCCCTTTGGCCTGTGTAACGTGCCGCAAACGATGACTCAGCTGATGGGCAAGGTCATCCCACCCCACCTGAATCACCAAGTGTTCATGTACCTGGATGATCTATTACTCATCACGGAAACGTTCGATCAATACCTTCTACTACTACAAGAAGTAGCCC
Source organism: Odontomyia ornata (assembly GCA_963969285.1). Lineage (NCBI taxonomy): Eukaryota > Metazoa > Arthropoda > Insecta > Diptera > Stratiomyidae > Odontomyia > Odontomyia ornata. Next base: position 282,650,829 of record OZ017739.1, on the reverse strand, counting down.
TGCACATCAGTAAGGCGGAACTCACCATCAACGTACAGAAAAGTAAGTTTGTCATGAAAGAAGTCCGATACCTAGGACATGTCATAGGACATGGCACTATCAAAACGGATCCAGACAAAACGCGTGCGATTGATGAGGTCCCCTTACCAAAAACAGTGAAGCAGCTACGACGTTTCCTTGGTGTGTGCGGTTGGTACCGAAGATTTGTTCGGAATTACGCAACAGTTTCAGCGCCCCTGTCAGACATGCTGCGGAAAGGGAAGTTTATTTGAACCGAACTCAGCCGAAAGGCATTTGAAGAGCTAAAACAAGCCCTCACATCAGCCCCGGTCTTGCACAGCCCCGACTTCACGAAACCCTTCTCCATTCATTGTGACGCAAGTCAACATGGAGTAGGAGCCGTGCTGGTGCAATTGACCGATGAAGGAGAGGAAGCTCCTATCGCCTTCATGTCCAATAAGCTGAATTCGGCCCAAAGAAATTATACTGTGTCCGAGCAGGAATGTTTGGCAGCGGTAATGGCTGTGAAGAAATTCCGAGCTTATATCGAGGGCCACCAATTCGAGATCATCACGGACCACGCTTCACTACAATGGTTGATGAATCAGGCAGATTTACATGGACGCCTAGCAAGATGGGCTCTTAAACTGCAAGGGTTCAAGTTTTCCATCAAACATCGGAAAGGGACCCAGAACATCGTACCCGACACTCTCTCACGAATGTTTTCCCCAGAGGGAGCCAAATTGACAATAAATGACGAGGACCCCATCGAAATAGATTTGGACAGCCCACATTTCGAATCAGACAGCTACAAAGAGTTGAGGCAAACCATAGCGACCCAACAATCGCAGCTGCCTGATTTGAAGGTAATAGACAGCTACGTGTATAGACGAAATGAATACGCCACTGGTGATCCATGGCAGGAAGAAGAGTCCTGGAAACTCTGGGTACCGGAGGAAATGACACAACATCTGATCCTCCGCGCACATGACCATCCTTTAAGTGCCCACGGAGGTTACGGTCAGACGTTACGGCGACTCAAGAAATACTTCTTTTGGCCTAAAATGGCATCACAGGTCAAAGACTACGTGAGCGCCTGTGAGACCTGTAAAGGCACCAAAGCGCCCAACTAGCCTCTTCGACCTCCTATGGGTCAACTCAACGTCCCAGAACGCGCATTCCAACGTCTATATATCGATCTACTCGGTCCATATCCTCGGTCTTCCATGGGACACATCGGAGCTATAGTCGTTCTAGGCCAGCTTTCAAAATTCCCACTGGTGGAACCTATCCGTAAATTCACAACTCCATCTATCGTGAAATTCTTAGAGAACCGAGTATTCCATGTGTTCGGGGTTCCAGAGAGTGTGTACTCAGACTACGGAGTACAGTTCCGGTCTCGGCAGTTTAAGGGCCTACTCGAGCAGTATGGCGTTGAGCACCAATTGACGCCAATATACTCTCCTCAGTCCAACGCCTCAGAACGGTTGAACCACACCCTATTGGCCGTGATCCGTTCCTACGTCCACCCATCTCAAAAAGATTGGGATCGGCGATTGTCTGCCATCACATGCGCCCTGCGATCCTCGTATCATTCCGTCACCGGTGTCGGCCCTTACTTTGCCGCCTTTGGACAGCACATGATTTGCCACAGTAAATCATACCGGCTGTTACGGCAATTAAAGTGTTTGGGAGACCCCGTCGTTGCGCTGGAGCCCCACGAACGTTTAGGAGACCTCCGCCAACAAATCGGACGGAAGATTAAGGCCGCAGGAAGTGCAAATGAGGCGCAGTAAAATCTCAGGTCACGATCTGCTAATTTCAAAGAAGGAGATGAAGTTTTCTGGCGCAATTTCCACCAAAGTGACGCCGCGGGGCATTACAACGCCAAGTTGGACCGGCAATTCTTGAAAAGCCGCATAAAGAAGGTAGTGGGACCTAACCTTTACCTGATAACGGACCCATCGGGGAAAGAAGTGGGGATATACTACGCAAAAGACCTGCGCCGATAGATAATTAGCCACGTCTATTTTGTCCGTCCGCATATATTTTCAAAAACGCGCAAGGGTTGTATACTTCCGGCCAAACATAAACATAATTCAGTTCGTCCGTCTGTCAATTGTGTTTTTCTTTTATTGTTCGTCACTTCGCGTCCTGACGCCAAAGACAACCCATGGTACCCTGCAAGATCCTTCAGCCCCTTTTTTCGCAATCCTCGTGGCCTTCGGATCGCGAGAAAATTAGCTGCCCTGTAGTAATCGAGCAGTTAAAGGGTTAAAGAAAACTCAAGCATAAAATGTCCCAGATCCACTAAAACGATCGAACTGGTACGATTGCAGATTGAACTGGAACAATTTCAGATTGAACTAGAACAATTTGCAATCGAACTGGTACGATTTGAGATTGATCTGGTACGATGGAATACTTTTGACAGCTGCAGTTGTCATTGCAGGAGAAGAAAGATTTTTCAGATAACCCACGTTTGGGAATTAGTGCACGATAGTTGTTTGGTAGTTTTATTTTCTTGCCTGTGTTTAATTTGTTTAGCGCATGTCCATCGCGAATTCGCCAAATTTTGCCCCTTTGCTGATGCAATGAATTGTGCTGAGGATACGGCACAGGACGGACTTGCACACATGGGAGTTCAGCTCGCGACATACTAAACGTTCTTCCCTGGCGGTCGACAGTTTTGAACCCGCACCGCGAGAGAGGTGATCTGACCTACGTGACTACAAGCAATCAGCGTATTCCGCGCTTCCGTGGTTCCATTGAAAGGCCAAAGGACTTGAACATCAACTCCGACCGACCCGATCATTTCGACCGGTTTCTTGTTTTCCATTTGGTTTGGTTTGTTTTGGCAGTGAACGATTCGCGGAATCCCTCGCGAAACGTGGCTTGGAGCTTCCTGTCTTGCAAGGCCAAAATTCTGAGTAGCTGAAAGCGTTTTCGAGTAGTTGACCCGAAAGTAGTGCGACGCAATGGATACTGCAGAAGATAGTTCGACATAGGGAAACAAGAAAACCACACACAACTCATCCTCATCATACGTACATCCTGCACTTAACTAGGAGCGAGCGAAAGGGCACAATCGTGCGAGCTCCCTATCCACATCACATTCGCCAGCAGGAAACAGTTTACTGGACTGCATCCCGGGCACCATTCCGTCTCCCACACATCGATGCAATCAATTGAACGCCAGTGCCTTATTCCGGGACACAATCTTGAGAATCAGCGAATTAAGCGAGACTGCCGCCCACGACTCCCAAGCAATTGGAATTGAGAACGGGAACAGGAATTAATATCTAGGACTCGGTTTCTTCGCTTGTAAACAACAACATTGAATCCTCCCTGCTTTTCGCTGGCTGCCACTTGAGGCGACCGTAGACGTTGCGAAGGTGTTTTGGCAATGCATCCTTCGCTCGCGTTGCCTTGAAATTGATTTAGACAAGTGCCTGGCGGTGACCTAGTGAACAAACGCCAGAATCTACATACGAGTGTTGGGCATTACAAACTGTAACGGTTCGATCTGATTCGAAAACTCGAAATCCTGTTAAAATCAAACCCAAGAAAAGTTGCCAAAGTTCTTATTGAATTAACGCCAAGTTTCTCTAGTTCAGCTAAAAAGAAAATTGCATTTCAGGACCATCTGCATCGTCGTCGAGCGCTGGGAGGACCATGCGGGTGAGTACCCTTCTGTTGCCTTAATTTTGCATATATATTTTTTAAATGTTGTATTTAATTCTTTTTTTTTCATATATATCTTAACCTTGGCATTTAATTCTTTTTTTTCCCCCTCTTTTTCCATATATATTTTAAATGTTGCAGTTAATTCTTTTTTATATATATTTTTAAATTTTGTATTTAATTCCCTTTTTTTCATATATAGTTTAAATGTTGCAGTTAATTCTTTTTTTATATATATTTTAAAATTTTGTATTTAATTCCTTTTTTTCATATATAGTTTAAATGTTGCAGTTAATTCTTTTTATATATATTTTTAAATTTTGTATTTAATTCCTTTTTTTTCATATATAGTTTAAATGTTGCAGTTAATTCTTTTTTTCCATATATACTTTAAATTCTGTATTTAATTCCTTTTTTTAGGGTTTTGTAAAATAATTTTACAAAACCCTACTAGTTTCGCGACCAGTCTGTCCGTCTGTCCGTCTGTCCGTCCGTCCGTCCGTCCGTGTGTCACAGCAGTTTTTCTTGGAAACTACTTAAGCTAGAAGCATCAAATTTTGTATGTAGGTGTAAAGTGGTGATCTCTTTAAAGTTCAACTACAAAAAAATTTTATAAGGTATTTAAGGGGGGTCTCCCCATATAGGAGGGTGGCCCCCCCGAAAAAAAAATTTCATTGAAGGTAGCCGATATGGGTATCAAATGAAAGGTCTTGATGAGAACTTTTCAAAACAGGTCTTAGTTTGGCAAAATTTTCTTCGAGGGGCGCACAGGGAGGGGAAATACACGAAAAATGTGTCCCCCCCCCTCGCGATTGGACACCTGTGATCTGAAAAATCTGAAAAAAATCAGGAATCTAGGCCTTGGTGAGTACAACAACAACAAATACGTGAGAAGTCGCAATTCACTCAACTTTGTTAGTAATAGTATGATTTATCGATTTTATGTTTTCTTGAATAAAATCTTAACGATACCCTTAAATTCAATGAAATTCAGTGCATAGATGTCTATTTATAAGATTGATCTATCCTGAAAGTTTCACAAAGATTGAATCATATTTAGCGAAGTTATAGCGGTTTGAATTTTCCTGTATTACTATGGAACAATACGCGCTGCATTTATTACTATGGCAACATATGGCTATGGAACAACATGCGCTTTTTACCGACTCAGACATTACAGTTTTGCTAGGATTTGCATGAAAATTTCAGGAATGATAGGTGTCATGTATATCTTTCAGAATCGGATCAGCTAGTGGTATCAGTAATCGTAAAACAAAATGGTGGCTATTTTAAATGCGAAGATTGAATAATTTTGAGTTATTTTTTCCCAACTTCAACGTTTAAAGTGCATGCTTTGAACACTTGATTCAATTTAATGAACGACTGAAGATGAATACCTACAATTAATGCTAATAAGTGAAACAAGTCAAGGAGGTGGGAGAGGGCTCCTAGCAAAAGGGTTTTGTCACCATTCTAGGATTCGAAAAAATTGGCCATTAATCGATGATAACAGTACAGGAGAGTGGCCCCTGAAAAAAAAAATTTATCAAACGTAGTCGATATGAGTATGAAATGAAAGTTTTCATGGGAGCTTTTCAAAACAGTTGTTAAACTGTCAGTTTATGCTTCAGTGGGGGCACAGGGGGGAAATACATGAAAAATGTGTTTCCTCCGTCGCGGATGGACATCAGAAATAACTATCAAGGAAGATGTTTATGAGTATAACAATACTAAAAACCTCAGAAGTTGAAATTCGTTAAACTTTGTTAATAATAGTATGATCCTCGTTTTTCATATTTTCTCCAATAAAATCGTCTTTGACATGTTTCTTGATTTGATTCGATCTGGTGACTGCATTTTGTAAATTGAATACAAAACCCTTCTGACATGAGCGTAGGTCTGTTTACCCAACTTGTTTTTAAATTAGTATTTTTATAAGAACAAAGAAAATGAAAATAATGAATTACTAAAATCAGAAAACTTTCGGTCTTTTCATTCCTGTGGAACTCTGACCGGGTAAAGGACCCGGTACGGTGGCAGGCTGCCCCTTAAAAACATGAGCCAGCCGCCGGGTACTTAATTAATCCTTTTCGTTTCAGGTGACCTCACGGGTGGAGTGGCCCAAGCAGAGTGCCTCTTTATGGCATAGCGTTATGCAATCAAATTGTATATTCTATGGCATAAATTGGTCACCGGGGTACTCCCCTTCTGATGGGAAAGTTCATGTAATTCAAGTTGTATGAGTTTTCCACTCAGAAGAGGAATACCTGGCCACTGCAACAAAATATATATGGATTTATTCTGGTTGGGTGGGTGCGAAGGGGCTCCATCACCACCCGGTTGCCCCTCTTTCATTTGTGGGCCATGAGCTTCGTCGGGTAATGACGAGGTTACCCCAAGTCCGCCTTTCTTCTCAGGTTCCTCTTGTTTTCATAACAAATACTATCTCCCTCGGTGTAGTTATCTACGCTTTTTGTGACTTCGGTCGCCTCGTGAGCAACATCCAATTCGTGAGTGCGAAATTTTTTTGTAGTGGATCCTCGTGCTGGGGAAATGAACCCGCCCCACGACACCGCAATGCTAGCCTGCTAGCGCATTCACGCGTCTCCAGACGAGGGCATTCTCGGCAGATATTGTCATCTTCTTCTGCCGAGGCAGCAAAACATCGCTGCAGTCCTTTACGGACTTATTGAAACTTTTATATTCACTACAAATGGCATCACTTTGTAGTGAAAAAGTGATGTTTAAACTTTTATGGAAATCTTTTGAAATTATCTATTTGAGCTATTTAGGCCAACAATTTATCGATTTCAATATGTGATCCACAAATGTGCAACTCAATTGAATGAGCAAAATATTTGCGCCTCTATAAAGGGTCTTCAAATAATAACGTCAGCAGATTCTTTTCATGTCCATAAATACCCATGTGGTGTTACGAAATTTGCAGTAAGGAGTTTAGTAGTACGCAAGCTAAATTCTATTCCCAAATCTTACGCTACGTACGAGAAATTTACCTTTTCGGCTGGTGCTACCATCGGGGATTTTTTTGTTTTCAGTTTGCTCAAGTTTAAATTATAAATTGGTTAGAATGTCATTCAGTTGTTATACATTTTCACATTTACCTAACTTAATCAAAATTGAATGGTATGAAGGTAGAATCCAGCTTAACCAAAGCAACTTTTCAAACTCCTTGGGCAACTAGCTACAATCCATTGAAACGTATTTAACATATTAAATAAGCTCCAAAGAAGAAAAAAATTTACATAGATTTGTACGATATGCACACTTTTGGACTGATTGAACAATAATAAGGAAGAAGGGTATCTTTCCATTAATCCGCTCTTCTCAACCTTTCTCATGTTCTCTGAAATTCTAACCTAAATACCCTTGAAAAACTAAAATATTTTATATATATACATACGAGCATGCTTAGGAGGAGAGAAAGAACCCACCCTACAACACCGCAATGCTAGACTGCCAGTGCGTTCATGCGTCCCCAGACAAGGCCAATCTCAGCGGATCCCAACATCCTCTTCCGCTGAGACAACAGACCATCGCTGCAGTCCTTAACGGACATTAACCATACCCTTATCACCATATCCCATTGGCCCCACCAACTCTAGATAAAGTTTGTTTCATCATTAAGGACAAAAAGAATAATGAAGTGCAATACATCGATGAGATTCCAGTTGAGCTCATCAAATATGGTGGCAACAGTGTTCATAAAGCTATTCACAAAATTATCCAGTACACTTGGCAACATGAACATATGCCGAACGAGTGTAACCAATCACTTATATTCCCTATCCACAAAAATTATAAAGGCATATCACTATATTGTACGGCGTACAAAATATTTTAAAAGATCTTAGAAAATAAAATCGGATCATATGCCAACAGTATTATTGGGGAGTTTGAAAGTGGTTTTAGACCAGGTAGATCGACGATAGACCAATTGTTCAAAATCAAGCTGGTACTTGAAAAGTTCTGGGAGCTCAATAAAGACATTCACCAAATTTTCGTTGACTTTAAGCAAACATACGACAGTATTGATCGTAACGTACTTTACCAAATAATGCTTTGCTTTGGCATCCCAGCCAAATGAGTCCATCTCACCAAAATGACAATGACGTCGACAACCTCCCAAGTCTGCATCAATAACCAACTCACCGATGCCTTTGACACAAATATCGAACTAAAGCAGGGAGATTGGCGGGCCCTTTAGCTATTCAATTTGGTTCTAAAGTACATCATAAGGATGCTAGTTATCACCTGAGCTCGCATCAAAACTGCTGATGCAATGTCTACACCTGAAAGCATCGTTTCCAGAATCGAGGCATTCCTATTACATGGGAAAAGAATTTTGCTGGCGCATCGAAATAGTTTTAAGTTTCATTTTAAATTGTACATTAGAATTAAGTGCAGTTTCTATTTAGACATCAATAAAGTAACATCGGGCTCAGCCCTAAAAAATATATTTTTTTATTTAATTCTCCGCCCGGAATATTAACTGGCGCCCGAGCAGGGACCTGCATCCGCACGCGTAAGGATAATAATAGCAAAAAAAAAACTACAAATAGGACAGATAATAAATATTATCAAGCCTTAATAAGTCCTAACATCCAAGCTGAGGCTGGCCGATGGTTTGTAGAGCTATTATCCTAGTTGACGCAAAGTTTACGCGAGTTTAAAACACGGAGTGATAACCAAACACCCGTTTCGCAAAAACGCGTCCGTAAATCCGGAATAACCATATTTCGAAGAAACGCGTGTGCCGTCGACTTTGGCCCCTTAGTAGCCGTTTTCAACCAAACAACAGCAAAAAGGACATCGTTAGTAAACGAAAGCCAAGCGACACAAGGATTGCAGTCTAACTGACTACCTAAAAACCACAGGAAAAAGGATCAGTGAACCCAACAAAATCGTTCAATGTTCGGCGCGGGAATTAATAATCCAATATCCATGTTGCTCATCGCAGGATTAATTGCGTAAGTAATTTAAGTATATATATTGTGAAATTACGCCAAATATTTCAAGGAAAAATAATGTGCCAAATGAAAATAAAGTATTTAAAGTGTGCTAACGTGTGAAGAAATATAAAATAATTAATTCTACTGAAAGTTCATTGCGAAAAATTACATTGAATCCTTTGTGCTAGTGTAGAAAATAAGGCAAACTGAAATTTTTTGAATCAAATAAATACATTTGTCACCTAAGTGCAGAACTCATATCTATATTTACTCGTATATTATAAATGTGCCAATTTTATAAATGTGTCAAAAATAAACGAAAAGTGTAATTTACACGAGACTTCACCAAAAATTCAGAGTCTCATTAACAGGATTGGAAATCAATTGAATATTTTTTTGTGCTGTAACTTTTCTGAATTTTATGGTTGTAAATCTTCAGAATTTCGTGTGTGTTTTTGAATTGGTTTGAAATTGAAATTGATTTGAATGCGTGGATCCAGAAAAAATCATACCTACACTTTGTTGAAAATTTGTGGCTTTCTTACATTGCTACATTTCGTTTCCTTTTATTTTTCCCAAGAGGTTGGAAAAATCTTTTTCAGATTTATTTAGGTTACAAAGTTACTTTCAATTTTTCTTTTGCAAATTTTATTTTTTCCACAAAATTTATACGCTCTGAGTGAAGTGACTGCCTGCAATCAGGTGAACAAGTGCTTTAATTGTGAACAAGTGATCTCAAATTATGCGAAACGCTGAAAACTTGATTCAGCCGGCGCGACTTAATTATAATCCTCTTGCCGGAGCACTGCCCGACGCAGCTCCTCCAGGTTTTAATAACATGGATCCCGCGGGTGATAATAACATCGCAGTAAATGCACCAAATATCGTGCCAGAAAATGAGCTCGCTCAAACTATTTCGCGAATTGTAGCGGAAGCGCTCCGGACACAGGGAAGAGAACTGTTTTATTCATTCATGAATCCAGCCTCTGATATCAATAACGATGTCGATGTGCCTATCAATGCTGGTAATATTGAGAGCTTGTCAGAGATGGACCGAATCCCTGACGTTGTAAAAAGTCTAAGGACTTTCTCCGGGGAACCTGGCGAGTTCAGCTCTTGGCGAAAGAGTGTCGACAGAATTCTCCTCATCTACGGCCATCTAAAAGGCACACCCAAATACTATGGGATCTTGTCAGTGATCCGAAACAAGATAATTGGCCACGCAGATATTGCTTTGGAGTCATATAATACTCCCCTAAACTGGAACAAGATTGCAAAGTGCCTTACGTTGCATTACGCGGATAAAAGAGATATTGGTACTCTGGAGTACCAAATGACAGCGTTAGTACAAGGAGGGAATTCGGTGTCCCAGTTTTACCAGGAAGTTTATAATCACCTCTCACTAATTCTCAATAAATTGGGGTCCATTGAAATGAGTCAGGATGCAATGAACATCATGACCCAGGCATATCGCGACAAAGCCTTAGACACATTCGTTAGAGGACTTCGGGGTGACTTGTCAAGATTATTAAGTATCCGCGAGCCAGTCGATTTACCACAGGCTTTGCACCTCTGCTTCAAATTGCAGAATATTGACTATAGAACCCAATATGCAAATAACTCTAATGCCAACTTGCGGAGAATACATAATAGTAATCCCCCTCCAGTTCCTCCGCGCAGGAGTCCTCCAAATTTTTCAAAGCCCACGCCTATCCCAGCCCCTAGGCGTACATTTCACCCAGAGCTCTTACATAATCCCCAGTCTTTACAGCCACCAAGGTATCATGTACAAAATTACCAACAAAACCAACACGAAAATGCATATAATAGACTACCTCCTCGACCACCACGAGGACCAGTTCCTATGGAAATTGATCAAACAATTAGGACTCATAATATTAATTATACAAATAGGCCCAATAATCCACGCTTTTCGCAGAAACGCCCTCTACAAACCTCTCAAAGATTACATCTTCCACCCAAAGCACAAAGAGTCTATTATACTGAACCGGAACAGACAGATGACATAACGGAAGAACAGTACAAACAGGACATCAACGAAGAAGACGAAAATCACGACCAAACTTTAGAGGACTACGCAGAACCAAACGTCGAAACAAACATGGAATGTACAGAAGAGTTAGAAGACATCTATTTTTTAGATTGAGGCGCTCTTCACTTCCATGTTTCGAATATTCTACAGGAAATGGAGAGCTACTGAAATTTTTAGTGGATACGGGGTCAAATAAAAATTATATTCAACCGAGGCACATCCGTAATCCCATATCAAACGACAGACCCTTCTCTGCTAATTCAGTAGCAGGAAATATCAAAATCACACACCATGCATTCGTAAACCTATTCGGACCCCAAACACCACAAATAAAAATTTTTATACTCCCAAGTCTAATTGCGTTTGATGGCATTATTGGCAACGACACCCTCAAACATTTAAAAGCCATTATCTATACCAACGACAACTACATGACACTTTATCCTTATATACACATCCCTCTAAAGCAACACCTTTCAGACTCGGTCCATAATATTAACCTCAAAATTAACCATCTAAATCATCCTCAAACAGTCAAATTAAAAACAGTCCTTAAGAAATGCTCCAGGCTACTTGCCGAGCCTGATGAGAAACTAACCTACACTACCACCGTCAAGGGAGAAATACGAACGACGAGCGATGAGCCAGTCTACTCAAGGTCGTATCCTTACCCAATGGCCCTGAAGGGGGAAGTCGAGAAGGAAGTAAACAAACTTCTGGAAGATGGAATTATAAGACCCTCAAAGTCTCCCTACAACTCGCCAGTCTGGATCGTTCCTAAGAAAAGCGACGCATCTGGCGAAAAAAAATATCGGATGGTAATCGACTACCGCAAGCTTAACACCGTCACCATTGCGGATAAGTACCCAATCCCCGAAATAAGCGAGATTTTGGCCAATTCGGGGAGGAACAGCTATTTCTCTATTGTTGATCTTAAGAGTGGTTTCCACCAGATCCCACTCAGAGAAAGAGACATACCGAAAACCGCCTTTTCCGTCAACAACGGAAAATTCGAGTTCACACGGCTTCCATTTGGGCTGAAGAATGCTCCTTCAATTTTCCAGAGAACTCTCGACGACATACTCCGAGAGCATATTGGTGTACGCTGCTATGTGTACATCGATGATATCATTATCTTTGGAAAAAATGAAACAGAGCATTTCGACAACCTGGAGAGAGTGCTCAAAACCCTAGAAGCCTCCAACATGAAGATCCAGTTGGACAAGTGTGACTTTTTGAAAAGAGAGATAGAGTTTCTGGGATTCGTTGTAAGCTCCGATGGCATAAAGACCAACCCCGAAAAGGTTAAAGCAATAGCAAATATGCCGATACCTAAGACCTTAAGAGACCTAAGATCCTTCTTAGGAATGTCGGGATACTACCGACGATTTATTCAGGGTTATGCTAAGCTCGCGAAGCCCCTGACTTCACTCTTAAGAGGGGAGGATGGACGAGTGTCCAAGAATCAATCGAAAAACAAAATCATTCATCTCGATTCCCAGGCGATCAACGCATTCAACGCTCTTAAAGACTGTTTGATATCTAAGGAGGTAATACTTACTCATCCGAATTTTGAGAAGGAATTTCACCTTACTACAGACGCTTCTGAGTATGCTATTGGCGCAGTTCTTTCTCAGGATGACAAACCGATCGTCTTCCTTTCACGAACATTATCCAAAACGGAGGAAAACTACGCTACCAATGAGAAGGAGATGCTTGCCATCATCTGGGCTCTCACCTCATTGAGGAGCTATCTTTATGGATCGAGAAAGGTGAAGATATATACTGACCATCAACCCCTTACCTATGCGCTAAGCAACAAAAATACGAACAGCAAGATGAAGAGATGGAAGTCCATCTTGGAAGAGTACAACCATGAGCTGAAATATAAGCCAGGTAAGGCTAACGTTGTTGCGGACTCCCTCTCACGACCTCCCAAAAAAACCTTGATCAACTCTCTCACCCCAACAGAATACAGCGACGATAGCTCATCCCACAATCTAATCCCCACCGTTGAATCACCCATAAACGTATTCCGAAATCAAATTATTCTAAAAACTGGCGACGAAGATAGTTACCAGCTTCAAAACCCATTTCCAAGTTATATGAGGCATACATTTATAAAACCCCAATATACTGATAATGACATTGTAAATATTTTCAAGCGATATTTGAACCCTCACACTCTAAACGGCCTCTTAACATGCGAGGAAACCATGGGTCGCATTCAGGAAATTTACCCCCAACACTTTGCAAGTTACCGCATTCGATACACGCAAAAATTCGTGGAGGACATCCCCAACGAAGCGGAACAGGAGGAAAAAATCCTACAAACCCACAAAAGAGCGCATCGCAATGCCGAAGAGAATCGCCTACAACTCCTCCAAAATTTTTATTTTCCAAAAATATCTGCAAAAATTAAAAACTTAGTAAAGCGATGTCGTATTTGTAAAGAGAATAAGTATGACCGACATCCTAACAAACCAGTTTTAAATCCTACCCCAATCCCATCCTACCCCGGTCATACAATACACATCGATCTTTTCAGCACTGAAAAACATCGGGTCCTAACCGCTATAGATAAGTTCTCGAAATTGGGTCAGGCCAAAATCATTGCCTCAAAATCAATTGAGGACATCAAGCAGCCACTTACCGACTTGCTATTTTATTTTTGTGTACCCGAAATTGTCGTCATTGACAATGAAAGTTCTCTGAGATCGGCCTCCATTACGTCTTTAATGGAAGATGACCTCAAAATTAAGGTATACAAAACGCCTCCTTACAAGAGCGAGGTTAATGGGCAGGTCGAACGCTGGCACAGCACTCTCATAGAAATAATGAGATGCTTGAAAAAAGACGGGCCACTCAGGTCTTTTGAGAACCTTCTGCAGCACGCCGTGAATGAATACAACTTTTCAATTCACACAACGACCGGAAGGAAACCTATTGAACTACACTTCGGACGGACTCCCAGGACTGACCCAGACGAAATAGAAAGAATTCGACTATCTAACATAGAAAGACTAAAACAGAAACAGAATACAGATTTAACAAACCACAACAAAGCAAGACAACCCACCAAGCAGTACGAAATCGGAGAAACTATTTTCGTTAAACAAAATAAAAGAAAAGGATCTAAACTTACCCCGCGATATAAACAAGAAATAGTAAAAGAAAATAGGAACTCAACTGTTTTAACAGAATCTGGTAAAGTTATCCACAAAAGCCACATCCGTAATTGAGCTTTCTCTTTCAGGCTTCTACCTTCCATGACCAACGCCAAAGTCGAGATCCTGGACTTCTCCAGCTCCCAAATCGTTTCCTTCCACATGGGCCGAGCCAAAATACAGGATGGGAACTTCAAGTTAATCCATACGATCGACATTGACCAATACGAAAAATTCATCCGAGAAATAGAACCAATCCTCAATCTCTCCGAAGTTAGACATTACTCTTTCTCATCTCACCTATCTTTCGAGCTGCAGCAAATTCAAACCCTGATCCATAACCTTAAACCGCGGAAAATGAAGAGATCACTTGACTTCATCGGCACCACCTGGAAATGGATTGCAGGCAATCCCGATCACGAAGACTTTATCACAATCAAAGCAAAAATCAATAACGTATTAGAAAAACAACAATAAGCAGGTTATCATAAACAGAATGTATAACGACAGAATCAATAATATAACAAAACTAGCAAACGAAATTCAAAAGATGTTTAAAGAAAATAGTCAAACAAATTTCATTACAATACTAGATCTTCAGTTTAGATTATCTTTAATAAAAGAAGAACTAAAAAACATAAATCTCGCAATACATTGGGCAAAATTAGGCATTATAAATTCGATAGTTTTATCCAAATCCGAAGTAAATTTGGCAACTAGTATTCTCGATAAAGAACTCCTTCCGTATTCTACAATAGAAGAGGCTCTAGATTTTTCCGATATCAAGATTATAACTAATTTGTCTTCAATACTATACATAATTAACATTCCATTGACAACAAGCCTCATTTATGAAACCTTATTAATCAAAGCAATAAAGAAAAATCAAACTATTAATGATATCCAATTTAACAAAATTTTAAAAAGCAATGAACAAATATTTGGCGTAGTTGGAAGTTGTAAGAATGTAAATAATCTAAGTATATGCAAATCAACTGAGCTCATGGATATAAGCAACACCTCCTGCATTCCAAAGCTATTGAGAAGTCTGACAGCCACTTGCAACAGGACCAGCAATGCCCATATACCATCAATCGAAGAAATATCCTCGGGTACAATATTATTGAACCAATTCACTGGTACTATGGTAGCCGAACAACTAGTGCATCATTTAAATGGGACCTACCTTGTCAAAATCCATAACACGAGCATAACCGTGAACGGACGAACCTTTGAAAATCATGAAGTTACGACGATCAATGCCCTGCCTGCTATTCTTCAACCATCACCAGAAAGCAGTGCATACCAAGAGATCCTTTCATTAGAAATGATGAAGGATCTTCACATCAACAATACAAGTGAAATCCAGCTGATGCGTGATGAGAGCAACATCCATCAAATGGCAACATACACAATACTTGCCATCATGGGAACTTATGTAATAATCCTACTCAGCTGCAAATTATGCTCCAAGTTCAAGGTCAAGCCAACTACCACAATAAATGTAACTTATGTAACAGATCCCCCACCAGTGCAAGAACATCTACCCGAATTACCACCACCGGTCCAGACTCCACCGTTATCCCCGATACCCGATCCACAGCCTGCAAAAAAGAGTATAAGATTCAACGATATTCAGTTTTTTTAATCGATTGAGGACAATCGCACTTAAAGGTGGGCGAGTTATCACCTGAGCTCGCATCAAAACTGCTGATGCAATGTCTACACCTGAAAGCATCGTTTCCAGAATCGAGGCATTCCTATTACATGGGAAAAGAATTTTGCTGGCGCATCGAAATAGTTTTAAGTTTCATTTTAAATTGTACATTAGAATTAAGTGCAGTTTCTATTTAGACATCAATAAAGTAACATCGGGCTCAGCCCTAAAAAATATATTTTTTTATTTAATTCTCCACCCGGAATATTAACTTGCTACCTGTAAGATATCAACATTTTGTCACAGTCATTAACAACTGCGAAAAAACTCTTCCTACAATTCGACGACAAAGCAAAACAAGTAGGCGACAAATCAATGAAAATAAAACAAAGCTCATGACACAGTCAAGGAAAAATACCTCAAGTAAACAAAATATCACAGTTGGCAAATGCAGTACCGAAGATATGACCGAATTTGTGTATTTAGGCAAGACAAAGCACGCCAAAGAAAACAGCTCGCAAGTACAATGTTTCTTTCAATTTTGACAATCTTGAAGACCAGCTGTATACACAGAAAAACAAAGATTCAAGTATACAAATCTGTGATGAGACCTGTGCTCTATTGTTGGTGTGAAACATGGACCCTAACCCAAGCATCCTCAAACATATTGAACGCCTTTGAGCGACGGATTCTGAGGCAAACAATCGAAGCAAAGCTAGACAGGGACCAATGGCGAATTCGATACAACCATGAGCGGTATAAAATTTCATTGAATTTGTTTGGAGAACTGAAGGCTGGAGACCAGTGGGGAAACCGATGCTGATCTGACTTGGTCGACGAAGACAGCTCATCGCTACTCGGATTTCAAAATTGGAGGACAACATCAACGGACCAACACAGTTGGAGGCGCTGTTTGCTGAAAGCGAAACCCAAATATATAATATCACAAAAATACATTTAATTTACGGCTTAGTCCATGATTTTAGCAATATTACTACAAAATGTTGACCAGTTAAAATGGAGTAACTCTTTCTTTTAAAGCAAAAATATATTTGGTATGTACTCGTATGTCATTAAAGGTTTTCCTGAATTAAATAATTTATACTCGTGTGCTGCATATTTTGTGTTAGGTACATGACCTTTCTCACATGAATGTAGTTCTATTTACTCAACTTGTTCTTATATGCTATGATTACAGACATACAAAGTATGCATTGGAATGGAGGTGTTTGAAGACTGCAATTCCCCTGATTCCTGCAGAAGGAAAAATCGTTGAATAAAAACACGTACACCTTCAAAGAACTTGAGATTGCAGAAATTCCGCGATACCAAACGAAGCCGTGTGGTTCAGTCAAGTGAAATGCAAGGCTTACTTAAATTTCCGACTGCTATGAATTATTAGCTAAGGATGGTATTGAACTCATAACATTGAGCAAAATTCTCAGCAGAACATATCATATGATTCTCCTTAGTAATATTTTATAGATTGATCCACTGTGGACTCACTCTTAACAGGCACTATTTCTCGTAAACTGTTTTTACTTAATCCTATGAAAGGATTTGAATTTACAAAAACAAAATCTTCATCATAGTATAAATTTATTCAATCTTAAAAAGTACTATTGTTGTGTTACTCAATACCAGTAAACTTGCATCGAGCAGATCAAGTTTAGAAATTCTCATCATGTTCTCAGATAATTGAAATTTCATATAATTGTTGTGGTCAATCTGGATGTTGGAAAATATACTTTTACTTCTCAATGAAACCTGATGGAATAATTATCCAATTACAATAACTTCAAATTTTTCCCAATTTACGTAAAATTCTCAAAATGGAATTTCCCACACAGTAGCTAAATGAATTTAAATTTGAGCAAATCATCACGATGCTAAGGCGGCGTTATTTCGCGCTTGCATAAAAAGAACAAACTGCCTCGACTTGAGCAATTACAACTTCATTATGGTGTTTCAAACGTTGAACTTTCACTCAACTTTAGCCATTGTTGGAAGTAATTCTCCCTTTCCTGAGGTTCGCAATTTTCTATTCCCTCCTAGTCGCTTGGAGAAAAGTCGAACGCCATGAATTCCTAATCAGACAGTTTCCTTAATCGAATTAGACAACAACCAGTTATTAGCATTACAAATGGAGCGTCGATGCCAGGGTGGTTTTCGACATTGAAGCAAACGACCAACTTTAAGTAGCAGGCGAAAAGGTGATGCATTAACTTGAATTCCCATCCCGTTTGCTAACTTCGTTCAGGTTCCATCTTGAAATTTGTGTTCGCATCGATTGTTTGAATAATCAGCTTTTGTGTGCTTGGAACGTGTTTGAATGAATTAAACAACCTGACCGTTTTCGGAGAAGAAAACGCAAGATGGTTTGAATTATTGAACTTTACCACTTTTAATTTATGTATATAGCGTAATGCAGTAATTACATTTCTTAAAACTTTATACCATGAACAACCTCGAATGGCAAAAATGGGGGGGGGGTATTAACCAATTATTTTAAAAACGCATAGAATAAACCTATCATAAAATACTTTTGAAAATCGTAATTTTGTTAAAGCGCTTTAAGGTTTTGAATTAAAAAATAACAGTTCCTTACTAAAATCGGTACTTGTCCGTTTGTGTATCTCCCTAGGCAATCACAGCGAGTTTTCTTCTAAATTACAAAGGCTAGAATCATCAAACTTTGTGGAAAGCTCTCATTAAAATTTCGCGGCAAAGAAATTCCAAAGTCTTAATAGCTTCTCTCTATATAGCACAAGGATCTACCAAGCAATATCTCGGCTAAGTTTGATAACCAGTCCAATCAAGCGAAAACGAAACAGCCCCAATTTTAGACGAAAGTCTGTGATTTTTGGTTCTGACCAAAGGAAAACACCGACCTGGAGGAAGTTCGGCATAGAGGTTTATTAAACGATTTCGTGAATTTCACTTGAAAAATTCGAAGTCAAATTATCTCAAAAAACGGCGGCTGCTCAAAAATTTGTTATTTTAGTTTTTGTCAAACGTTTTAACCAATGCCGAAAAAGTTACAAAACGATGGAAAATAAAAATTCTAAAGGTTTCAGTTACAACTTTATCGATACTTACGTAAATCCACATTAAACAAGTTGAATAAGCAGGAGAGTGCTCCTACCAGAAGGTCTTTGTAAACATCCTATGGTTTGAAACAAGTTTTCTAATAGCGTGAATCGATAACTTGAATTATTTATCCAATACTTGGATATGAAATCATTCAAATTTATGCTGCAGATGCACAGTTTCTTTCATAAGCACAGTGCAGCCGCCATTTTGATCTAGCTGAATGCTCGGCCAATCGAACACTATTCCTTAAATTTTCATGAAAATTGAAAGAAAATAAAAGTGCCTAGGTCAATTTGAAATATGTGTCAACCATAAACTCGTGTTATTTTTTTTTGTAATTCCACACAATTGTAATCGCTATAACTCACTTGATTATGATTCGATCTCAACGTACATATCTTATGTTAGTCTATATAATTGCAAAATTTCAAGAAGTTTAAAGGTACCTTTTTGATTTTATGGGCGAAAATGTGAAATCTACAAATCATACTTTTATCAACAAATTTGAGTGAATTTCGATTCCTGAGGTATTTGTTGCCCTTGTACTTATAAAGGTCCATATTCATGACAATTTTCAGATTTTTCGTCTCAAAGGTTTCCAATCGCGAGGGGGGAAACAAATTTTTGGAACATTTCGCCTTCCCCTGGACCCCCTAATTCATAAAATGATTTTTTTATTCCAGATTTTGAAAGTTCTAATCAAGACCTTTCATTTGACACCCCACTCCACTACCTTTGGTTGAAAATTTTTTATAAGGCTACATTCGTTATTAGGGGGGACTTCCCTTAAAAAAATTTTAAATTTTTGATAAGACCTTAACTTTTGAGAGATCATCACTTCTGACCTTTTCACAAAGTTTGAGCATTCTAGCTTCTGTAGTTTCTGAGGAAACTAGCTGTGACGCACGAACAGACGGACAGACGGACAGACAGGTCGCGAAACTAGTATGTCTTTGTAAAAAAAATTTTAAACAAAGACCTAAAAAGAAGCTGATGAAATCTAATAATGCTGTAATTTGGTGTACTTGAGCACAGGTTTCAACGTGGCGGAGACTCGAAAACGCGATTTTTAGGGTTTTGTAAAATAATTTTAACAAAACCCTACTATAATCGCGTCCTGTCTGTCCGGCCGTCCATGGGTCACAGCACTGTTTCTCGTGAACTACTTAAGCTAGAGACATCAAATTTCGTATGATGGTGTAAAGTGGCGCTCTCTTCAACGTTCAACTACAAAAAATTTTTAAGAAAGTACACAAAGGTAGCCGACATGGGTATCAAATGAAAGATCTTGATAGGAACCTTTCAAAACAGGTCTTAATACGACACTTTTTGTTTTGAGGGAGGCACAGAGAGGGGAAATACACGAAAAGTTTGTGTCCCCCCCCCTCGCGATTGGACACCTGTGATCCGAAAAATCTGAAAATAATTATGGAGATAGTTGCTTATGAGTAAAACAACAAAAAATACCTTAGAAGTCAAAACTCGCTCAATTTTGTTAATTATAGTATGATATTCGAATTTCACATTTACCCCAATAAAATCGTATACGTACTCTTAAACTGAGCGTAATTCAATATTTCAGTAGTTCTACAAAAGGTTCTTAAACTTTATAATTTTGCTGAAAATGGAACGATTTAGACGGAAGTTATAGACATTTGAAATTTCTCCAATTACAACACCAATAACTCATGATTTTGGTATTTTATGGACTTTCCATCAAATCAGTCACCGCAGATTTGATTTGATCATCTTGAAATTTTCAAATAAGATCAATAACATAAATGTTTTTTGGAATTCATGATTTGAGTGATTTTTGTTAGTTTGCAACAAAATGGCGACCGTCGAAAATTGAAAAATAATGGATTTTCTTCTAAACGTGCACATCTCTATGACACACAAGTATGCATTTCCTGACTTTATTCGTTGCTGGTGACTGCATTTCAGAGAAGTTGAGTACAAAACCCTGCAAACATGAGCGTAGGTCTGTCTACCCAACTTGTTTCATATTATTGTGCTTCTATAGTGGATAAGTCTTTCAACGGATTTTCATTAAACTACTTGTTCTTGTATGATGCAAATTAAGCTATGTGCAGCGTTAAAATTTTGCTAAAAGATGGAATAAAATATACCCTCAAAATTTAATTAATTGGACCGAAGTAAAGAGAATAGTAGAAAGAGTACAAAATAAAATTATTTTGTATCAAAACAAGTTAACATGAATGTAAAAGTTAGCTAACAAATACGTCAATATTGATTATGGATCATATTTAGTGAAGGAAGACTTTAACATTACGAGATGCTTTAAGTGGCATAAATATAACCATAAGAGGTCGGCATGCGAAGGAGAACAAATTTGTGTGAAATGTGGAGCAAAGCATGAGCTCAAGGAATGCAAAAGCACACATGAGAAGTGTTACAACTGTATGGGTAATAATAAGAATACTGATCACTCACAGAGAGCAGACTCGGGGAGTGCCCAGAGTTTCAAAAAAGGATTGTAATTGCTAGGAAGAGTAGATACTGACTACAATTTTGATGATGATTGTTAATCCCAAAATTCAATCAAGCGACAAATTAACCATCTTTTATGCCAATATAAGAAGCTTACGACATAAGCTGAGTTATATTCAAATTTATTTGCAGCAAAATCCCGAAACGGATCTGATTATACTAAACGATCTATCCTGAAGATGCAAAGTATTACAATATTCTGAGATATAGCTCCGTTTTCTCCTGCAGGCCCAAAATAGAAGGAGGTACAGCAATTCATATAAAAAATGGAATTAATTTCGTGACAAAGAGAGTAACTTCCGACATACAGGGTCTGATTAATAAGTAACCGGACTGTGCCTGCCCCGTGCCGTCAAAGCGTCTGCTAACCGGTATCTGGTGCTGTAGTTGTGGCGGGGGTCTAGGTAAAGGAAACCGGGCTGCAGCAGTTGCCTCCAAGCGCTTGGAGAGAAAGCATCGAGTGAGAGCGGAGTGCGTTTTCAGTTACGTCGTCGGAGTGAATATGGAGTGTACGATCAAGCAACGTGTTAGCATCTAATTTTGTGTCAAACTCAAGAAAACGGCCACGGAAACTCTTCAAATGATTCAAGAGGCTTACGGTGAGGATGCTCTGTTCAGAACTCAAGTGTTTCAGTGGCACAAAAATTTCCGGGAAGGCCGCGATGATGTCCATGACAAACAGCGCGTCGGTCCTCCATCAACGAGTCACACGGACACAAATGTGCAAAATGTGTGTGATGTGTTGAACAGTGATCGTCGTCTCAGCATTTGGGCTATCGCAGATGAGGTAAGAATTGATAAGATGACGGTTCACAACATTATTAAGAACGATCTTGGCATGAGCAAGATCTGCGCGAGCTGGTACCCAAACACCTGACTGATGAGCAAAAGGAGCGTCGTGTTGCTGTCGCTTCGGAAATTCTTGATCGACTGCAAACCAAACTAGAGTTCTTACAGCCCAGATATGGCACCAACGGACTTCTTTTTGTTCCCCAAAATCAAGGGACACCTTAACGGGCGCGGTTCAGGACTCTGGAATACGTTCAACGTGCTACGACGAGGTCTCTAGACAGCATCGAGGTTGCCGACTTCCAGGGACCGTTCGGGGATTAAAAAATCCAGTATCAGCATGTTATCGACTCCAATGGGGACTACTTTGAAGATTTCTAAAGAAAAATTGTACATATTTTGCCAATAAAAAATTTCCTGAGGTCGGGCCGGTTACTTATTATAAAGTTCCTGTGTATAATATAATAATAATTAAAATAACCTACGCAGGTAAAAAGCTAAAAATCGGTTCTTACTATGATCCCAATCGTCTTAATGCACAGGACTTCTACACAGTAAAAGATACAATATACTCTACTGAAAAAAATTTAATCACAGTTGTTGACACAAATATAGACCTGATTGCAGAATCTCCAGAATTGAGAATGAACAAGGATACCCTGGAGACAAACAGAGCGTTCATTGTCAATAAGGACAAAATTACTCGCCCGACTTCATGTATGTACCTAGATCACATAGCAACAAATGATAAAAAAATTGCTGGAAACATTAAATTTACACTTGCAGACTAGCCGGAGTTAGATCATCGTGTCCTAGAAATTGTCGTCCATGGTCAAAGCCTCAATAAGCAAAAACGTACTCAAAAAATTTTCAGATATTTAGAAAACGATCTTTTCAAATTGAAATTTCAACAGTTGCTAACAAACCAAAAACCTAAAAACCTTATGAAGCTCAAAAATATGATTACAGACTCCATAGATGATTCTACCATTGAGAAAAAAATCAGATGTCGACAACACACATGGATAACAAGGAAAGTTATTGAGGCTAGTATAAACAAAAGGAAGGCCTATAAAAAATAGAAAAAGAACGCTGAAGATCAAGTACTTATAAATCTGTATAACCAACCCCTAAAAGAATCAAAACGTCTCATAAAACAAGCTAAGTTTTCATATTACTCAGAAGATTGGAAACAGCGGCGGACAACTCACACTAAATATGAAAAATAATAAATGAAGTAAAAGATAATCCGTCACCCTGGATCATGACATCAAATGCTGAATTTTTTAACATGGACTCTAACAATGCAGCACGCCCATGTGGGACAGCAAACTCGCTAAATCACTTTTTTTCAACAATTGGTGAAAAAATTACCAGGCAGCTTGGTGAAAAGTCAACTAGCTTTTTCAATATCATAAATAGCCCACCTAAGTCCATCTTTCACATTCATCAAACGACTAAAAGAGCAGTATTAAATATAATCAAAAATTTGAAAAAAATAAATACAGCACCAGGTATTGACAACATCGCCACACATGAAATTATTCTAGTCAACGGGAAGGTAGCTGAACCACTGGGAAATTTTATAAACGAGCATATTAGAAATGGAACATTTCCGGATGAAGAAAAACTGGCAAAAATAATTCCAATATTCAAAGGAAGAGATCATCTGGACCCGAATAATTACTGCCCTATTGCACTTTTTACAGCCTTTAGTAAAATATTTGAAAAACTTGTAAATAATCGTTTAAAATCTTTCTTAATGGACAATTCTATCGTAAATTTGAAGCAGTTTGGCTTTCAAAAGAACAAGAGTACTTTCGATGCGTTACTTTCTGTCTCACGTTACACCAATGAAAGTCTTGATAAAGGAGATTATGTTATTGCAATTTTTGTGGACCTGAAGAAAGCTTTTGCTACGGTTGATCATGACCTGTTACTTCAAAAACTTGAATCGTGTGGTATACAAGGAAAACCGAAACACCTTTTGAAAAGCTATTTGTTAGGAATATTCCAAAGAACATCAGTTAATAATGTCTAGAACAATCTAGCACCAACAAATCGGGGATTCCTCAAGGATCCATACTTGGACCAACTTTGTTTTTGCTATACACTAATAATCTGAATATATGTAAACTGAAAGCTCACCACACATTATATGCTGATGATCCTGTACTTATTTATTCAAGAAATGATAAAGTTGCCATGGAGAATTTCCTCAACGAGGACCTAAATAAATATCGCTCATGGCTTACTGTAAACAAGCTAGCATTGAATACCACAAAGATAAAATACATGATTTTTAAACAGAAGAATAAGGAAGACATAGAAGTTCACCTAAAAATTAACGACGAAAACTTGCGAAGAGTGTTTGATATTGAATATCTCGGTCTTACCATGGATCATCGTTTGACATGGTTGCCACTCATAAATAATTTGAGGAGACAACAAGCACCAATGATAGGTATGTTGAGAAGATATGGAGGTTTTCCAAGGCATATAAAGAATTATGTATTAAATGCATTTGCACTGACAAAGCTACTTTATGCGGTGGTCATTTGGAGTCAATCGTCAAAGCAAAAGCATAATATTATATCCAGGGTACTAACTAAAGCCTTTAAAAATATTCGAATCCTCCAACAAGACTAGTGTATCAACGGACCGATGCACTCACATTCAGTCAAATCATTAATATGGAGAAAGCGAAGTTTATCTTCAAATGTCTAATTTCCAGTGAATCGGAACGAAGCCCCTTTATAAAATTATCACAAATAAATCTATATAATTCAAGAAATGCCAACAATTTTGTAAAACCTTACGCTGGAACTGATTGACTGAAGAACGATGCAACGAATGATGCTCTGCGTATATATCACAATCTTCCAGAAGCAGTGAAAAGTTTTTAACAAAAGTCGAGATACTTAAGACAGCTAGTTCTTATAAACTCAGATTTTTTTTTAACTGCGTCGTATTATAATATTTTTTTTATCTCTGAGAACATTTCACGAATCGGACTAGACTAGCAGAAAAGGAGTACTTCACAGAGTTTGGTGTGCCTCTTATACCGATGTTTTAGCATTGCCTGGAGGCACACATAGGAATTGGTGACATGTGAAGTGCAGATCGCACGAGCGTTGTGCGACGATGAAAGAGTGATAGAGAGAGTAGGGAATGGAGGTATTTAAAAAAATAACAAATACTTTAGTAGCTTTTTGATTTAATTAATAAAAATATATGTCGAGAATTGTTTTCACTGAATTATCGTAGGTGCCTCTATTGAAACACATCAGTAGGATGTGTTTCAAGTTATCTTGTTGCTTACCAGCCAAAGTATTTACGATTGAGAGTGTTACACGAAAACGAGCTTGCATTTGTGTACAACGGTTGTTCCCGTGGCAATATGTTTATTGTTAATTTAAAAGAGTAACTGATGAGGCCTAAATGAGAGTTTAAGTTCAAGACCCCCTACTTAGCATCTTTTTATCTACGCAAAGAGCATACTTTTACGCCTTCAAATTTACTAAATTCAATGGGAAATATTATTTGATCCTAACGTATTGTCTTCAGCTATTTGAAGTCATACAAAAGATGTTATATTAGAAATGTTTCATTTATTACTTGTCAGATTAGTATAGATGGTACACGCCTACTGGAAAATGAAAATTAGGAGTGGCATTCATTGTGGATATGGAGTTCAAATCACACGTTTTTGATTTTAAGGCAGTCAATAAACGGTTGTGTGCGATCCATATAACAGTGAAATTTTGCAAAATCTGACTTATCAATGTTCACGCTCCGACCAAAGAAAAGGGCGAATAAACAAAGGAAACGTTCTACAATCACCTAGAAAGACTAGTTGACTCATTACCTACAAATGACACAAAAATAATTCTGAGTGAATTCAAAGCTGAGATTGGCAATGAGCTATCTCATCTGGGAATGATTGGAGGACATAGGCTTCACGATGAAACTACAGCACCTGATTGACTTTGCATTTAGAAGAAATCTAGTCATACGTTTGGCTTACTTCCCACATCGACACATTCATATTTGACGTGGGTATCACCGGATGGCAATACACAAAACCAGATCGCCCATTTTCTGATCCTATTGATCCTATCAATGTCGTATGTTAAAGGTATATTGGGCAAAGAATAGCCCGTTACAAAAATTTTATATCAAAACGCTCCAAACAGCGTCTGCGGCCAAACATTTCACGGTAACCCTCGACAACCAGCTGGCTCCCATCTTATCAGACGCATCGTTAAAGACGAGCAACGAGCTCTGGATGGAAGCAAAAGCGGCGATTAAGATCGTGGCAGAGCAGACGATCGGACATCAAGCCCGGCGCAAGAGAAATGAATAGTTCGATGATGAGTGCCAGAATGCGTTAGACATAAAGAATCAGGCGAACAAGGAAAACGTAGATAGAAAAATGGCGATGAACACTATGAAAATCTCAGAAAAGTAGCTAATAAGATAACTAGGATTAAGAAAAGAAAATACTGTGACAATCAATTGAAAAATACCGATGTAAGTCTAGCGAGCAACAATACAAGAGAAGCATACAAACTAGTGAAAAGCCTGAAACGTGGTTATCAGCCCAAAACCACGCTCTGTCGTGATGACATCGGCAATATCACCAACTCCACCAACTCTAGATGAAGTTTGTTCCATCATCAAAGCCCAAAGGCTGATAAAGCGCCAGGCATCGATTAAACTCCAGTGGAGCTCATCAAATATGGTGGCAGCAATGCTCATAAAGCTATTCACACAGTCATTCAGCACATTTGGAACAAAAAGCATATGCCGCAAGAGTGGAGCTAATCAATTATATTCCCTATCCACAAAAAAAAGTGACAAGCTACAGTGTGAAAATTATAGAGGCATATCACTACTTTGTACGTAGTACAAAATATTTTCTAAAATCTTAGAAAATAAAATCGGATCATATGCCAACAGTATTATTGGGGAGTACCAAGGTAGTTATAAAGCAGGTAGATCGACAATAGACCAATTTTTCACAGCCAAGCAGGTACTTAAAAAATGTCGGGAGTCCAACATAGACGTTTACTAAATTTTCGTGGACTTTAAACAAGCATACGACAGTATTGATCCTAACGTACTATACAAAATAATGCTTTGCTTTGGCATTTCAGCCAAGTAAGTCCATCGTACCAAAATGACAAATATGCTGACGACCTCTCAAGCCCGCATTAATGACCAACTCACCGATGCCTTTGACACAAAAATCAGACTAAAAAAGGGAGATGGGCTGGCCCCATTGCTATACAATTTGGTTCCGGAGTACATCATAAGAAAGCTACCTGCCGATACACGAGGTACATTACTATACAAGTCGAGCCAAAAAGTAACCTATGCGGAAGATATCAACATTTTGTCACGGCTATTAGCAACTACCAAGGAACTCTGCTTGAAACTTGACAGCGAAGTATAACTAGCAGGACTACAAATTAATGAAAATAACACAAAGCTCATGACGCAGTCGAGAAAAAATACCTCAAGTATGCAAAATATCACACTTCGCGGATACAGTATCGAAAATGTGAGCAAATTTGTATAAGTATCTAGGTGCCAAAATAATGATGACCAGTAATGGAAAAGACGAAATACGCCGAAGAATACAGCTCGCAAATAAAATATTTTATTGAGTGTAGACCATCTTGAAAACCAGCTGCATTCACAGGAAAATAAAGTTCTAAGTATACAAATCTGTGATAAGACGCGTGTTATGCTGTTGATGAGACATAGACCCTAACCCAAGCATCCACAAATCAATTGAACGCCTTTGAGCGACAGGTTCTGAGGTGAATAATCGTAACGAACCTAGACGGGGACCAATGGCGGATTTGATACAACCATGAGCTGTGTGAAATTTTTGACGAGCCTGACGTCTAAAAAATTATCAGACTGCGGAAGCTGTAATGAGCTGGACACATGAATCGTATGGACGAACAATGGATACCCAAAAAGGTATTCGTTGGGAAAACTGAAGGCTGGAAACCAGTGGGAAAACTGAGGAAATGCTGGTTTAACTCAACGATGACAATCCATTGCTACTCGAATTTTGAAATTGGAGATCGCGGTCAATGAACCGAGACAGTTTGAAGCACTATTTGCAGGAAGCGAAGGGCAGAGAGGGACTGTAGTGCTACAAAGAAGAAGAAAAAGAAGATAAATAGAAAACATGGCTTCAAAATACCCTTAGAAGGATAAATACTCGTATATATTTATTGACTCACATTTAATTAGTTGATAAATATTATGATTTTATCTTCCAAAAGGACAATTTGAAATAGATCTCACGCCTTAAAAATTTTTGATTTATTGAGATAGATTTTGAGATACATTTATGATATTTGAATGATTTTTTTGTTATTTATTGATGAAAAGAAATTGTGTTTAAGGCCTTAAATTAATACTTATCATATTGACGCTTAGGTAGGTACAACTCCTTTGGTTGGCGTTAAAGCTGTTTTTCGTATACATAATGAAAAATCTTGTTTTAAACGAATGAAATCATGCTAGTTATAAAATAAAGTTAGGGTTCTTAGGTCCAAGAATAGGATAGTGCCGAAGATGACCACTGCTCCCAAAAACGAGTTTTATTTCATTTAATCATATTATATATATCATAAAGTCTGGATTTAGCAGTTTAGTGTATAGTGCGAATAATATGTATATGTATGCCTCCAAGTCTCACTTAACCCACTAGAAAATGTTATTTTACCTTTCTGAAATAAACTAGGTTTGCCTGAAAAGAGGTTATGGACCACAAATTGGAATTTAAATTTTTCTAGAGTTATGCATTTCTTGATATCAATATATCCTGATAGGACGTACACACAATGAGTTTGTTTGGAGCTCATTTTGCTTAAAAACGATAAATGAAAAAAAAATTCAGCAAAAAAATTTCTAAATTGATAACTTTGTATCCAATAAAAGTCAATCAAAATTATATTACATTCTATGCCGCCTGTATATAGTTAAGTAATTAAAAAAAAACTACAATGTCTATTATGAAGCAAAGATGTCTTTGGATATAATATTGTGATAGTTAAAATTCATAAGGTGAGGAAAGTGCCTATCAATGTTTAATACGTATGAGAAGAATTTAATCCAAACTCCAATTTGAACGCCATAAGTACTATATATAAAATATTAATAAACTAAGTTTGTGAAATAGAATACAGTCTTTTCTTTAAAAACTGTATAAATTCTTTGTTTGAATATAGCATAATTATACGAGTACACTCATTACAATCCCTATTTAAAGGAAATAGCCTTTGAAATAACTTAACATTAAGTTTACAAACTTTAATTTATATTATTGAAGACGCTAAAATCTAAAACAAAATTAAAGGAGGGTCATTCATTCCTCATATAACTGAGAGCGCTCAACTAAAATTGAGCGTCGGTAAGTTTGATCATAAAACATCATTCAGAATTCAATTTTATAATTCCCATTTTTCTCAGTGCATTTCTTTTCAATTGGTTAGGACAAATTTATGAGCAACAACATGAATGGTGTGCTTGCCTCGAAATCAATGAGTTTTGAATGGCAAGTTTAAGGAATTGCACGATATTAGGGGGGTTTCAATGTTGTTTGTGGGTATGGATTATGAAGTTAAGAAGTGTTCAAATGACTCCTAAAATATTTCAGTCTAACTCTTGTGTTTTAAATTAAGGCTGAAAACGCCTGTTTTATCAATGTGTGTGCGTAAGTTGTGTATGGCTACCATAAAGCACCTTCACTCAACCATCAACTTCACCCATCTTGTCTATATAATCTAACAAATCACTCCATGCTAGAAAAAAACGAACAAGATTTTTGGAAGGATTTTTATAGAATCGATTAGTTCTAGCATTTCAAAAAACTCTATGATTCAAGTTTATATAGTTCTTGGCAAAATGTTTCATGACAAATGAACGAACTAACGGGTACTCTATTAAAATATATATAAAGGTTTGTGCTAAACTTTTTCTTGATTGCTCGACCTTTTAAACATCAATTTAATGTAAATCTATACGATAATGTGCTCTACACTGAGCTTTACATTATATCGTACGGGCATCGCTCTTGTTTTTCGGACGGCTCCTATAGCATCAAATTACCGATATAAATTTTTTTTGTATGTACCTACTCAAATGAGTTGCATAAATAACTTTTCAGAAAAATTATTAATGCAGCTCATTTAACTAGCTACAGGCAAATAATTTTCATAAATATATAAAGGTTATCATAACATTATCAAACAACAAAGAGGTGGTGGTCGTCCTTGTAATATATGATGATTTATAAATTCCTTATTTTCAAATTCAAATGTGCTATTTGAGTCAATCGTCATATTGTTTATAAAAACATAAAACAAATTTTGCAACATTAAAGTACTCAAAACCATGACGGTCTACATGGCACTCTGAATTTAAACAACATTAAACCAAAAAAAAAATGGTAAAGAATATCAAATTTTATCTAATGAAACTCAGGACATATTAACAAATAATTGAAAAAATGAAGAAAACAAGTTGGGTAAACAGACCTACGCTCATGTCAGAAGGGTTTTGTATTCAATTTACAAAATGCAGTCACCAGATCGAATCAAATCAAGAAACATGTCAAAGACGATTTTATTGGAGAAAATGTGAAATTCGAGGATCATACTATTATTAACAAAGTTGAACAAATTTCGACTTCTGAGGGTTTTGTTATTGTTATACTCATATATATCTCCCTTGATAATTATTTCAGGTATCCACCCGCGAGGGAGGAAACACATTTTTCATGTATTTCCCCCCTGTGCCCCCACTGAAGCAAAAACAGGCAGTTTAAGAACTATTTTGAAAAGCTCACATGAAAACTTTCATTTCATACTCATATCGGTTACGTTTGATGAATTTTTTTTTCAGGGGCCACTCTCCTGTACTGTTATCATCGATTCATGGCCAATTTTTTCGAATCCTAGAATGGTTACAAAGCCTATTTGCTAGAAGCTTTCTCCCACCTCCTTGACTTGTTTCACTTATGAGCATTAATTGTAAGTACTCATCTTCAGTCATTCATTAAATTGAATCAAGTGTTCAAAGCATGCACCTTAAACGTTGAAGTTGGGAAAAAATAACTCAAAATTATTCAATCTTCGCATTTAAAACAGCCACTATTTTGTTTTACGATTACTGATACCACTAGCTGAACCAATTCTCAAAGATATACATGACACCTATCATTCCTGAAATTTTCATGCAAATCCCAGCAAAACTGAAGTGTATGAGTCGGTAAAAAGCGCATGTTGTGCCATAGCCATATGTTGCCATAGTAATGAATGCAGCGCATATTGTTCCATAGTAATACAGGAAAATTCAAACCACTATAACTTCGCTAAATATAATTCAATCTTTGTGAAACTTTCAGGATGGACCAATCTTATATATAGCCATCTGTGTACCGAATTTTATTGAATTTAAGGGTACCGTTAAGATTTTATTCAAGAAAACATAAAATCGATAAATCATACTATTACTAACAAAGTTGAGTGAATTACGGCTTCTCATGTATTTTTTGTTATTGTACTCACCAAGGCCTACATTCCTGATTTTTTTCAGATTTTTCGGATCACAGATATCCCATCGCGAGGGGGGGGACACAAATTTTTCGTGTATTTCCCCTCCCTGTGCGCCCCTCGAAGCAAAATTTGCCAAACTAAGACCTGTTTTGAAAAGTTCTCATCAAGACCTTTCATTTGATACCCATATCGGCTATTTTCAATGAATTTTTTTTCGGAGGGTCACTCCCCTATAAGGGGAGACCCCCCTTAAATAACTTATAAATTTTTTTTGTAGTTGAACTTTGAAGAGAACACCACTTTACACCTACATACAAAATTTCATGTTTCTACCTTAAGTAGTTTCCGAGAAAAAGTGGTGTGACACACGGACGGACGGACGGACGGACAGACAGGACGCGATTTTAGTAGGGTTTTGTAAAACTATTTTACAAAACCCTAAAAATCACCATCTCTATTAAAAATTACTGTACTTTGAACTTACGACTAATATGTAGAAACTTCATTCTAATAATTGTTATTGAAAACAAATTTTAATTCATCCAAACAGAACAATCTTACAATATCCCTAACATATGTATCAAACTTATCAGATGACCATAAAAAGTGACAATGCAATAATGAGCTGTATCAAAATAAGAAAAAAGTTGAGTAAGCAGGAGAGTGCTACTACCAGAAGGTCTTTGAAAATATCCTAGGGTTAGAAAAACATTTTCTAATAGCGTGAGTAGATAACTTGAATTATTCATCCAATACTTGGATATGAAATCGTTCAAATTTATGTAAAAGATGCACGGTTTCTTTCATAAGCCCAGTGCAGCCGCCATTTTGATCCAGCTTAAATGATTTGTCTGAACGCTCGGCCGATTGAACACATTCAAATTAAACACTATTCCTTAAATTTTCATGAAAATTGAAAGAAAATAAAAGTGCCTAGGTCAATTTGAAAAATGTATCAACCATAAACACGTGTAATTGTTGTTATAAGTTCCATACAATTGAAATGGCTATAACTCACTTGATTATGATTAGATCCCAATTAAATTTGTGAACAGTAATATCTGATATCAATCCACATATTCACATAATTTCAAGAAGTTTAAAGGTACCGTTTTGATTTTATAGGCACAAATGTAAAATCTACAAATCATACTATTATTAACAAAGTTGAGTGAATTTCGATTTCTGAGGTATTTTTTGCCCTTGTACTCTAAAGGCTAACATTCGTGAGAATTTTCAGATTTTTCGGCTGATATGTTTCCAATTGCGAAGGGGCACATTTTGCCTTCTCCTGGACGCCTAAGTCATAAAATGATTTTTTTATTTCAGATTCTAAGAGTTGTAATCAATACCTTTTACTTGATGCCCCATTCGACTAAATTTGATTTTAAAAAATTTTTAAGGGATAATTCGTTATTATTATTATTGTTTTTTGCAAAACCTAAACTTTTGCGAAACCATCAATTCTAACCTTTTCACAAAGTTTTAGCATTCTAGCTTCAATAGTTTCTGAGGAAACTTGCTGTAACGCACGGACAGACGGACGGACAGACAAGTTACGAAAATAGTACGTCTTTGTAAAAAAATTTTTTACTTAACTGAAAACCACGAACGAGTACGAATAATTTTGTAATTTCCATTCAGCCACCAAAAGCTAGACTGCAGCGAGCTCAAGTTTAGAGGATATTTTATCTTCTTATTAATGGCCTGCCTTGATATATGATATATAATTGGAGCACCGTCAGAATTAAAGATGTGCCGATTTGAAGTACTTGAATTTTAGAGTAGTGAGGTGGAAACGCTTCTAGAAAAGAGGAGTGAATCAGTGTTGCCGGTGTCTAAGATTTGCCCATTCAGCTGCCAACTGCGCTATGCACTTTCGGTGCATAAAATGCAAATATGCTCATGCTCCCTTGGAGCGAAATTGACTCGAGAGCCCAAAGAAATATTATGCTGCGTTAACTGCAGTGTTTTTGGTCATCGACCATCATATTGAAGATGCTCCCGATATCAAGATGCAAAAGTTAGATTTGTTTCTAAGTAAATACAAGTACAGCGCAGTTTGATAACTCCATTTTCTTCAAACCTAGGGTATCATTTGCACTCGCCACTGGAGGACCAGCAAATAATGCTTTCAATAATGTAAATGATACAAGCAACAATAATGAGCTGTTTATTAAGATCAACCAACAACTTAATTCTTTATCGGAGAGGATCGATAAACAAGATTCAGAAATTTTTCAACGTTGAAATCTTTCAAATTCCTCAAAATAATTTGCCATCATATCACATACCAATGGATATGCTTTGTTTCATCTTGATCAACGTCAACTCCATTGTTACTATATTGACGTGACTATCTCTTTGAATTCATTGCTAAGCGAATGCCTGAAATCATACTTCTCACTGAAACCCACGTTAACTTATGGCACTCTATGATATTCAAAGAATTTGAATTCGTAAAAAACGATAGGATAAACGGTGATGAGGGAGGTGGTGCCGGGGTATTGGATTTGAAGGCCCTCTTGTTTCCAAAATATTGAATAAGTCGAATTTGAAAACTTTATTAGGTGGGGATATTCTCTTTGTTATCTCTGCCTATGAAACTGGTCGAAACACTCTCAAGTTCAAGAAGGAGCTCGATTCCTTGTTTGAAATACTCAAATTGAACAGGATGAATAACTATTGGAGTAATTTTTAAATATACGGTTTCCATGGAATCAGTCTCATTACTAAATTGTCCCACCTCGTATTATATGTATATATATATATATATATATATATATATATATATATATATATATATACACTACCGGCCAAAAGTTCAGGACCAACACCATGAAAGAAGAAAAATGAACCACAACTCAAAATCTAAAGTAGAAGGTTTAATTTTTGATTAAAATATTTATTAACTAGTACAAAAATAGATTATAGATCAAACAAAAGAATAAATAAATGTCAACTCTTAACTTTAAAAGTGCCACTTATATGTTAAACAGATTTTTCGTCAAAAAAGCCTCCTTTGCATTTTTTCACTAATTTTGGTAAACGGTCAATCAATTTGTCAATAGATTCTGATGGAATTTGGTTCCAGCTTTCTTGTAGAGCCTTCTACATGTCTTCCTGTGAGGAGGGGGCAACAGCTCCGCACATTTCTATCCAGCTCATCCCACAGAAGCTCAATCGGATTTACCTCCGGACTCTGAGGGGGCCACACCATATTTCGTAAAATTTCTTTTGCTTCTTTCCCTTCTAAATAGTCCCTGCATAATTTAGAACTATGTTTGGGATCGTTATCTTGGTGGGAAAAAAATCCATTTCCAATTAATCGTAGGCCGGACGGAACGACATTTCGTTGAAGTATTTGTTTATACTGCTCCTTTTTCATGATTCCATTGATTTGTACCAGATCTCCAGTTCCACGACTCGGGAAACATCCCCAGGTCATAATGGAACCACCACCGTGCTTGACTGTTGGCACCACACAGACTGGCAGCATCTTTCCTCGGCGCTACGTCGAACATAAGTTCGTCGTTTTGATCCAAAAATTTGAAATTTGGATTCGTCTGTCCAAAGAACTTTTTTGAAGTCTTCTGCGGTCCAGCCTCGATGGGTAAGGGCCCACTGCATACGTTTCTTTTGATTTTGTGGTCTTAGAAGCGGTTTTCGAACTGCGACTCGACCAAATAACCCCGCATCTTTTAATTATCGTTTTACCGTAGTCATTGACACAGGTTTCGATCGAGAGCTGTTCATTTGTTCGCGGATTTGTGATGCTGCTAGAAGTCTATTTTGCTTGCTGGTGACGACAGTTAGATTATCCTCACTTTGACTGGTACATTTTGGCCTTCCTGATCGCGAACGGGTTTGATTACTGCCAGTCGCTTTGTTTCGGGTTATTGCGTTATGAACACAAATCTTCGATAACTTGAGTTGTGACGCAATTAGACGTTCAGTTTTGCCTTCGTTTTGCAAGGCAACTATGACAGCACGAATTTCATTGCTAATTTCGCGGGCTTTTCCCATTTTAAAGTGTCTGGACTATAACAAGGGCAAACTGAGACTAATCAAACTAGAGAAAGATGAACTCTTCGAAAAATCAGGAAATAAATACGTTTAAGGAAGCTAAAATTATCCTTGATTACGGTCAACACTAAATAGGACCAAAAAGATTCGTAATGGGCAGGTCAGAGAAATATTACAATGACTTTACCTGTTAGTCATTGAAGGGGCTTTAATTAATGCTTGGGAACAATTGACCCTTCTAGGATGCAAACATAAAAATATGCAAGGAGGGCACTTGTTAGATATTCTTTAGTAGCAATAGAATACTCAGATATTTAAACTAGTTGAAGTTGGGGAAAAACAGCTCAAAATTATTCAATCTTCTCATTAAAAACAGCCACTATTTTGTTTTACGATTACTGATACCAATAGCTGAACCGATTCTCAAAGATATTCATGATGCCTATCATTCCTAAAGCTTTCATGCAAATCCTAGCAAAGCTGTAGTATGTGAGCCCATAAAAAGCGCATGTTGTTCCATAGCCATGTGTTTCTATAATTATGCAGCGCATATTGTTCCATTGTAATTCAGAAAAATTCAAATCGCTATGATTTCGTTAAATACCATTCGATCTTTATGAAAATTTCAGAACAGATTGATCTTATGAAAAATCTTATTGAATTTAAGGGTACCATTAGGGTTTTATTTAAGAAAACATAAAACCGGTAAATCATACTATTACTAACAAAGTTGAAAGAATTTTGACTTCTCCTGTATTTTAAGGGTTTTGTAAAATAATTTTACAAAACCCTACTAGTTTCGCGACCAGTCTGTCCGTCTGTCCGTCCGTCCGTCCCTGTGTCACAGCAGTTTTTCTCGGAAACTACTTAGGCTAGAAACATCAAATTTTGTGTATAGGTGTAAAGTGGTGATCTCTTCAAAGTTCAACTACAAAAAAAATTTCCAAGGTATTTAAGGAGGGTTTCCCCATATAGAAGAGTGACCCCCAAAAAAAAAATTCATGGAAGGTAGCCGATATGGGTATCAAATGAAGGGTCTTGATGAGAACTTTTCAAAACAGGTCTTAGTTTGGCAAAATTTGCTTCGAGGGGCGCACAGGGAGGGGAAATACACGAAAAATTTGTGTCCCCACCCTCGCGATTGGACACCTGTGATCCGGAAAATCTGAAAAAAATCAGGAATGTAGGCCTTGGTGAGTACAACAACAGCAAATACGTGAGAAGTCGTAATTCACTCAACTTTGTTAGTAATAATATGATTTATCGATTTTATGTTTTCTTGAATAAAATCTTAACGGTACCCTTAAATTCAATGAAATTCAGTACGTGGATGTCTATTTATAAGGTTGATCTATTTTGAAAGTTTAATAAAGATTGAATTATATTTAGCGAAGTTTTAGTGGCTTGAATTTTCCTGTATTACTATGGAACAATATGCACTGCATTTATTACTATGGCAACATACGAGTATGGCTATGGAACAACATGCGCTTCTTACCGACTCAGACACTACAGTTTTGCTAGGATTTGCATGAAAATTTCAGGAATGATAGGTGTCATGTATATCTTTGAGAATCGGTTCAGCTAGTGGGATCAGTAATTGTAACATAAAATAGTGGCTGTTTTAAATTCGAAGATTGAATTATTTTGAGTTACTTTTTCTCAACTTCAGCGTTTAAGGTGCATGCTTTGAACACTTGATTCAATTCAATGAATGACTGAAGATGAGTACCTGCAATTAATGCTCATAAGTGAAACAAGTCAAGGAGGTGGGAGGGAGCTCCTAGCAAATAGGCTTTGTAACCATTCTAGGATTCGAAAAAATTGGCCATGAATCGATGATAACAGTACAGGAGAGTGCCCCTGAAAAAAAAATCATCAAACGTAGCTGATATGAGTATGAAATAAAAGTTTTCATGTGAGCTTTTCAAAATAGTTCTTAAACTGTCAGTTTTTGCTTCAGTGAGGGCACAGGGCGGATGGACATCAGAAATAATTATCAAAGGAGATATTTATGAGTATAACAATACCAAAAACCTCAGAAGTCGAAACTCGTTCAACTTTGTTGATAATAGTATGATCTTCGTAATTCATATTTTCTCCAATAAAATCGTCTTTGACATGTTTCTTGATTTGATTCGATCTGGTGACTGCATTTTGTAAATTGAATACAAAACCCTTCTGACATGAGCGAAGGTCTGTTTACCCAACTTGTTTATTATTGTACTCCATGATTTTTTTTCAGATTTTTCGGATGAAAGGTGTCCAATCGCGAGGAAGGCGGGAAAAGCTCGTACATTTCGTGAAAAGCTTGTACATTTCCCCTTCCCTACCCCCCTCGGTACCGGTCAGACAATTTTAAGACTTATTTTGAAAAGATCTCATGTCGACCATTCAAACGATTCGCCACTCGACTGCCAATGGTAAAAAAACATTTAAGGGGTCACCTCCCTATATCGAGAGGCCCCCTTTAAACCCTTTTGAAACATTTTACCACCCCAAAACTTTCAAGAAGTCACCACTTCTGACCTATTCAAAGAGTTTCATTGCTGTAGCTTCTATAGTTCCAGCGAAAAAGTGCTGTGACATACAGACGAACGGACGGACAGACGGACACAGGTCGTGATTGCAAAATGGTTTTGTATTTTAGTACAAAACCCTAAAAAAGAAAAAACTGCTATTATAGTGCCCTATAAGGGATGAAATAAATTACAAGGAAGCGGTGCCATATTAGTTTTTCGCCGTTTCATTCACGGTGCTTAAAGTATATGTATTTAACTTCATTATATTGAGCCGACATAACTGATGTGGGACCGCTTCCAGGAAATTTATTCCACCCGTTTTAGGGCTCTATGAAGCCGGCCTTTTTTTTATTACACTCTTTTTAGGGGACATTCACTCCAAATCTGTTCAAATTCAGTTTTGTGGCTATATTCTTTCGTGATCATTCATCATCTATGAATTCAAATCAATACAGTACAGGGTGCGTACGGTATTTGCGGACATGCATAAATGCGACTATAACTTCGCGTTTTTTTTTCCTTTTCAGATAAGAAATGAGGCATTACAACATCAAAAAATGAAGAGACATGCTGTCATCGTCGCTATATGTGCGAACCATACAGATTTAGATATCTTTAATTTTCTGAATTGCGCCCGTTCATTTATGCATAAGGTTTGCCGTGAATTGGAAGCATCAGGAGGCAATACAGGATCGGTTGCAAAACGCAAAAAGCACGAACAACCTTCTGACACTGTCTGATCTGCAGAATTTTTGAGAGCAAGTGCAAGCGATAGACGAAGACCCTTCAAAATCAATGAGGGTCCTTGCGAGTGAGCTTCATGTTTCTGAGCGCCTTATTCGTAGAGTTCTCCACGGAGACCTTCGATATAAGTCTTATGTCATATATATATATATATATATATATATATATATATATATATATATATATATATATATATATATATATATATATATATATATATGTATATATATATCTATATATATATATATATATATATATATTCATATATAAATATATATATATATATATATATATTTATTTATCTATATATATATGTATATATATTTATCTATATATATATATATATATATATATATATATATATATATATATATATATATATATATATATATATATATATATATATATATATATATATATATATATATATACATATATATATTATCCATTTTACGCTTGGGAGAGCAAAGCTAAAGAAAAAGCATAAAATATTCACATCGAAACAAAATTTGTTATTCAATTTTCCATTAGACGTGAAATATAACCTCTTTCAAATGTCCTCCAGGGGACTTCTTACAGGCCTCAATCCTTTTGAGGTAATTTTCAATGACTTTTCGGCACATTTCCGGCAATATCTCAGCCATAACTTCACGAATATTGGGTGTCAATTGCTCAAGATTTTGAGGATTGTTTGTGTAAACACGATCTTTCGTATAGCCCCATAAAAAGAAATCCAAAGGTGTTAGGTCACAGGACCTTGCGCGCCAATTGACATCAGTCAATCGCAAAATTACGCGGCCTAGAAATTTCTCTTGCAAAAGTGCTCAATTAGCCTGTGTTGTGTGGCTTGGGGCTACGTCCTGTTGGAATCACATAATCTTCAGATCATAATCTTCAATTTCTCTCCCAAAATAATCGGTTAACATCCGTCCATAGCGGTCAGAATTGACTGTAATGGCCCTTCCTTGTTCGTTTTCAAAAAAATTACGGGCCAATAACACCACCAGACCATAATGCACACCAAACGGTCACTTTTTGCGGATGCAAAGGCCTTTTCGTGATCACCTGAGGATTTTGAGAGTGCCATATGCGGCAATTCTGTTTATTTACGTAACTACTGAACGAAAAATGAGCCTCCTCACTAAAGAAAATTTTCTTCGAAAAATCGTTATCAATGGCTTGTTGTTCAATCACCCAATTCGCATACATTCTGCGTTGTGTATGGTCTTGAGGCTTAAGTTCTTGAGTGAGTTGGATGTGGAACGGATGGAGATGCAAATCCAAATGAAAAATTCGGTACAATGAGCCGGAAGACAAGCCCAAACGTTGAGCACGTCTAGGAATCGACAATTCGGGTCTCCCTCCACGCTTTGAGCAACGACAGTGATATTTTCAGCGGAACGAATGTTGCGATGATGCACAAGCCTTGCAATATCAATAACCGATCCAGTCTCTTCAAATTTTCTCACTGTGTTCGAAATTGTTTGCTGTGTAGGTCGATTATGTTGACCGTAATCGGTTTGTAAAGCCCTAATTGTTGATACAGCAGAATCACCATTTTTATAGTAAAATTTAAAAATTTTATCGTGTTTTTCGACTGCTAAACGATCCATATTTCTAAATGGCAAACCTTCAACTAAAAAAACATGCTTTGAATGACATTTGATTTTGACAGATGTCGAATGGCAGGGTTATACTTTCCCAAGTACGAAATGGATAACCCTTTAAATATATATATATATATATATATATATATATATATATATATATATATATATATATATATAGGACAGGATTTTTGTTCTGATAACTTTGAGTTTATAAATTTAAAATAGTCTCCTCTGGCCTCGATACACTGTTTTGCGCGACTTAAAAGCTTTTCGAAAGAGTGTTTCAGGTCATTGACCGGAATGTCTTTCAGGATGTCAGTACAAGGCTTTTGGATGCCCTCTACAGACGCAAAGCGTTTTTCTTTCATGGCCAAATGCGATTTTCCGAATATGTAGAAGTCGCAGGGAGCCATATAAGGCAAATACGGTGAGTTATTTATGGTTAAAATGCGGTTTCTAGTCAAAAATCAGTCACAAGTTTTAATTCTTATTACAAAAGTCTCGTTTATTTTGGAAAAAAATTGTAGTAGTTCCCACCATAAGTATATTTCTTTCGAGAAATTTACCTAAAAACTTCACCTTTAATTTCAAACAAATTTAGTCTAGATTCCAATGTGTCTGATGACGTTGGATTCCGGCAATTCTTCTTTTTAAATTCTTTGCACATGTGGTTTAGTCTTTTTAAGGTTTTGTAAAATAATTTAACAAAACCTCTACTAAAATCGCGTCCTGTTTATCCATCTGTCCATTCGTCCGTGTGTAGCAGCAATTTTTGTCGCAAACTACTAAAGCTAGAAACGTCAAATTTAGCATGTAAGTGTAAAGTGGTGCTCGCTTCCAAGTTTAACTACAAT
Organism: Odontomyia ornata; assembly: GCA_963969285.1. Classification (NCBI taxonomy): domain Eukaryota; kingdom Metazoa; phylum Arthropoda; class Insecta; order Diptera; family Stratiomyidae; genus Odontomyia; species Odontomyia ornata. The sequence continues at coordinate 282,609,565 of OZ017739.1, read as the reverse complement.
AAAATTTATAAAGTATTGAAGAGGGTCTCCCCATAGAGGCAAGTGGCCCCCGGAATATCATCAAAAGTAGTCGATATGTGTATCAAATGAAAGGCCTTGATAACATTTTTTCTTCCAGGGGCGCACAGGGAGGGGAAAGACAAGAAAAATGTTTGTATCCCCCTCGCGATTGGACACCTGCCATCTGTAGAATCTGAAAAAAATATGTGGGTAGCCATTTATGAGCACAACAACAAAAAATACCTTAAAAGTCGAAATTTGTACAGCATTGTGTTTAATAGTATGATCTTCGAATTTCACCTTTTCACCAATAAAATCATATAGGAACCCTTAAACTCAACAAAATTGTAAGTTTGATGAAAAACGAATGATATACGAGTACACGGAAGTCACAGTCATTTGAAATTTCGCCAATTACAACCACAATAACACATGATTTTGGTATTTTATGGATTTTTCATCGAATCAGACACCGCAGCTTTGATTTGATCTTCCTAAACTTTTCAAATATAATCAGTGACCTGTATGTTATTGGGAATTCGTGATTCGACTGATTTTTGTTTGCAACAAAATGGCGATCGTTGAAAATAGAGAAACAATGAATTTCCTTGTAGACGTGCACATCTCTTTGACATGTTTCTTGACTTGATTCGGTGCCGGTTGGTTGGGTACAAAACCCTACTGACATGAGCGTTGGTCTGTCTAGCCAACTTGATCGCTAGAGCCCTTGTAAAGACTTTTTATATGATATCCAATTCAGTCACCCTTAAATAAAAAAAAAAACATTAAAGAGTGACTACGCTGTAAGGGAGAACACTCTTAAAAAGCTTTAAAATTTTTGATAACACCTAAACGTTTCAGAAATAACCACTTCTATCCTTTCCACAAAGTTTGAGGAGTGTAACTTTTATAGTTTCTGAGAAAACTTACTGTAATGCATCGACAGATGAAAGGACGGACAGATGAGCAGACAGGATGCGAAGTTAGTAGGTCCTTGTGAAATTTGTTTTATACAAAAGACGGACCCCAAAATACAGAAGATATTTATGTGCTGACTTAAAAGTTATTGGATATTACTAGGCATGCAAGGGATGTTACTAGGCATGCAAGGGATGTTCCTAAGCATGCAAGTCTTGGATACACAAAATTTTTTTCATTTATTTGTGAGTGGTACAGTAGGGTTCTGACTACGAACTTAGTCTGAAGAGTGCTTCCAATGTTCGCCTTGTTGAACTTGAGGACGTTTTATTGCCAAACATTCATATAAAACTGGGCTTGATGAAAAATTCTGCAAATGCTCAATTACGCCCAATTGAAATGGGGAGATACACATTTACATAGGGGTTGAACACTACCTATATTTTTCTGAACATTTTAGAAACAGTTTGTAGCAACGGTTTGTTCTGATGATTACTAAAACAATAAGGTCAACACACTGAAAGCGAAAGGGTGGCTAATTCAAATACATAATAACCGTGATTTAGTGTTTCGAAGTCAATTAATGGAACCTGTATATGAGTCAAGTTTTGATATTCTAAAGATTTTTGAGTTACTATAATTGGTTTAAAACATCTTTTTGACCGAAGCACTCCCCAGCTACTTCAATTTATTATACTCCCTATAATCCACACATTTAAGGTTATAGTCTCCTGCGGTCAGGGTTTGTCGAACTGGACACTCATTTGAGTCATGAATTTAGTTTCAGTTTCGTTAGCTCGTAGGCAAGTTCATCTTGCTTCATATTCCAGGCTTAAAAATACTCCTTTGGAATCTGAGATTGAACATGCCATAATATTGACGTTATCACCATATGCCACCAATTGTATGGACTTTAATATTACTGTAACCAGGGTTCCAGCTGATGTCTTCCTGATCGTGCTCCTGCGCCATCTTGAAAAGCATTGGGACAGGTCCATCCCCTTACTCTAAGCTTGATTTCATTATGAAGCTGCCCGCTACTTCATCGTTTATCTTGACCTAGGATCCTTTGTTCAGCATCATGACTTTGACAATGCGAACTAGCTTTGTTGAGAAGCCAAAGTCAAGCATTATTCTGTACAGCGCATTTCTGCCAACACTGTCGTATGCTTGCTTGGTCTACAAAAAGTTGGTGCAAATCGATGTTATGACCCCAGCAGTTTTTGAACACCTGCTTAACTCAGAATATTTGGTCCATGTAGGCCGTCCACTTCAAAGCCCCCTCAATACTCTCCCCGAAAAGAACGGGCAGAGTAATGCCTCTATCATTTTCACACCTAAATTTTTCCCCCTTCTTGTGTATAGGACATATCATACTTTTCCATTCGTCCTCTGGTGCTTGCTCCTTTGACCATATTCTGCATATTAGTTGATGCAGGAGGACATTTAGATCGGGAACCTTGCTCTGGAGCAGTTCTCTTAGTATTCTATCTGTTCCAGGAGCATTACTTTTTCTGAGGTCCTGTACTGCTGTCTATACTTCATCCCTGGTTGATTAGGAGACTTGACTTCTTGCTCTGCTTCTGGAATGTTCACAGCTTCAGTCGTTATTGGGGACGCTGTGAAAACCTTCTAGAAATATTGCAGCAATCTGTTTTTAATTTGACCTGGGTTACCTTTGATTGCCCCTGGTGCACTTTTGCAAAGACTTGTTCGTGGATTGAATCCATCTCTTCGTTGTTTCATAGAGGCATACGTCAATCTGTCTTCCTGTAGTATCATGGTTTTTTTCATCTGTTGAATCTTGACGCTGATGGTTGGTTGCTTATTTCTTTGGCCCATTTTTTAGGGTTTTGTAAAATAATTTTACAAAACCCTTCTAAAATCGCGTCCTGTCTGTCCGTCTGTCCGTCCGTCTGTCCGTCCGTCCGTCCGTCCGTCCGTGTGTCACAGCAGTTTTTCTCGGAAACTACTTAAGCTAGAAGCATCAAATTTTGTATGTAGGTGTAAAGTGGTGCTCTCTTTAAAGTTCAACTACAAAAACATTTTATTAGGCATTTAAGGGGGGTTTCCTCATATAGGGGAGTGACCCCCCGAAAAAAAAATTTCATTGAAGGTAGCCGATATGGGTATCAAATGAAAGGTCTTGATGAGAACTTTTCAAAACAGGTCTTAGTTTGGCAAAGTTTGCTTCGAGGGGTGCACAGGGAGGGGAAATACACGAAAAATTTGTGTCCCCCCCCTCGCGATTGGACACCTGTGATCCGAAAAATCTGAAAAAAATCAGGATTGTAGGCCTTGGTGAGTACAACAACAACAAATACGTGAGAAGTCGCAATTCACTCAACTTTGTTAGTAATAGTATGATTTATCGATTTTATGTTTTCTTGAATAAAATCTTAACGGTACCCTTCAATTCAATGAGATTCAGTACACAGATGACTATTTATAAGATTGATTTACCCTGCAAGTTTCATAAAGAATTATATTTAGCGAAGTTATAGCGGTTTGAATTTTCCTGTATTACCATGGAACAATATGCGCTGCATGTATTACTATGGCAACATATGCCTATGGAACAATATGCGCTTTTTACCGACTCAGCCACTACAGTTTTGCTAGGATTTGCATGATAGGGATGTCATGTATATCTTTGAGAATCGGTTCAGCTAGTGGTATCAGTAATCGTAAAACAAAATGGTGGCAGTTTTAAATGCGAAGATTGAATAATTTTGAGTTATTTTTTCCCAACTTCAACATCCAAGGTCCATGCTTTGAACACTTGATTCAATTTAATGAATGACTGAAGATGAGTACCTACAATTATTACTCATAAGTGAAACAAGTCAAGGAGGCGGGAGAGAGCTCCTAGCAAAAGGGCTTTGTAACAACTCTAGGATTCGAAAAAATGGCCATGAATCGATGATAACAGTACAGGAGAGTGGCCCCTGAAAAAAAAATTCATCAAACGTAGCCGATATGAGTATGAAATGAAAGTTTTCATGGGAGCTTTTCAAAACAGTTCTTAAACTGTCAGTTTCTGCTTCAGTGGGGCACAGGGGGGGGAAATACATGAAAAATGTGGTTTCCTCCCTCACGAATGGACATCTGAAATAATTATCAAGGGAGATATTTATGAGTATAACAATAACAAAAAGCTCAAAAGTCTAAATTCGTTCAACTTTGCTTATAATAGTATGATCTTCGAATTTCATATTTTCTCCAATGAAATCGTCATTGACATGCTTCTTGACTTTATTCAATCTGGTGACTGAATTTTGTAAATTGAATACAAAACCCTTCTGACATGAGCGTCTGTTTACCCAACTTGTTTTAACTTTTCCTCGGAGGCCTTATGTTGTTGTTCTTTGGCCCAAGTTGATCGCCGGATGTTTTCTTTGTACCCCTGGTTCCTTTTTCCACTTCTTTGCATTCCTTGTCGTACCAGCCGTTCCTACTTTTCTTGGCTGGTACACAAAGAGCTCTTTGGTTGCTTCTTTTGGCGTCTCTTACCGTCTTCTACAAAGTTTTGACGTCATCATTACTTTCTCCCAGCAAGAAGCAATTCTAAGTTGAAGAAATGGGTAAATTTATCTTGCCCCTGGAAGTGATAAACTAAATATAAGGTAAACTTCTTGAATGAAACAACGAGTAATTCAAAAACAAATTTCCATCATTTTATTTTGAAATAGTAACAGTGGATTTGATAGTTATCAGCGTTTAATTAAATTGTGTATTATAATTGGAACTAAATTAATGATCAGCTTTACTAATTTTCATTTGTGGCACAAATTTATGCGTTACATAAAATTTTTCCGTGTATTTTCCGTTTGGTATTTTAAATAAATAAATGCTTTTTGAAAGCAAATTTAACTGATATATTTCTATGATATGATTCGTTATATGAAATTGAAAATTAAATTACCTGTTTCCTTTACATATTTATTATTCAGTCATAAGTCTTTTATTGAATATGTTCGCTTCTATTATTTGGGGTGTTCATTTCACATCATTGTTTTTGTTGATATAATCGCTAGCAAACAAAACGCGTATAAAACTTCATTAGTTCGTCTCTAATAATACAGAGGAAAACTTCAAGTTACAAGGTCTTAAAATTCTCAAATTATAAACATTCGTTAGATTTGGGCACATTGCACCGTTTACTTAAACGTATTACCTTGTTTACACTTAGTAATTGATGAAGATTGACTATATTTAATTATTACATATACTTACAAAATAATTTAACTAAACAGGCTACAGGTCAAATAGCCTAAATTGATATGTACAACATCGATCTTAAGTATTATTTTTTTTTCTTTTATACACAAGAAGACGCAATTGATTTAAATGGCATTCATTTTGAGGAAATGCATCCTCTAGTCAGATTTATTGGAAAGTTTATTTACTAGAGCACAATTATTACAATGCTTACATATAACGGGTTTTAGATCATTTATACAACTATAACGGCGTTTATATACAACTCTCTTGTATTCGATTTGAAGTAGTAACAACTTCAGGTCGAAACCGGTATTCGCTTAGTGATGACGTAACTACTGATTGGTTATTAGGACTAAGAAGACTAACTTCCATTGACTGGGTTAACGGTGGGTGTATTTGCCCTAAGGGACTACACGTTGTTACGCCTTTGTTTCCTTTACAAAGTGTTGTATAGCTCTGAAAACAAAAGAAAATTTTATTAGAATCAATGCATAGAGTGGACTCTGTTTACAAGCTTCATAGCTCTAGTCAAATTTTACTCCCAATGAAGAAATTCTTTCACTATCTGGTAATGATTTTGCAAAAATATCTTTTAATGTGATTTCAAGTAATTTGAAATTAATCAACTCAATGATAGTTTTTGCCAGATAATACTTTTGTTTCTGTTTCTTGCATGATAATAACTAAAGATAAACTCCATCTATAAAATTAAACATCCTTTGATATCTGACAGCATAACAGGATCATTTAAATGAAAATAAAAAAACTTTTAGGAAAGGAAATATCAACCAACTTCATGTAACCTAAACTAGACCAAATATATCTTATGGAACTTCGTAGTTTTTATGTCAAACAAGTCAAAGTAGAAGGAGAGTGCTCCTGCCAGGAGGATATTGTAAAATAATTAATAATTGTTTTGAATATTGAATGAGCTGGGAAAACTAATACACGGTTTATATATTGTTCATCAGCATGGAAATCTATCAACAAACTAAATTCCTAAATTCAGTTCCATAATTTCAGAATTCATACGGTCATTGCATGTGATTAGATTTCTTCCCGGTATAATTTCTTTCCATAAGCAACCAGACGCGTCGTCAGCAAAATGCACAAATTGTAAGTTAAATTCTTCTTTATTTGCTATTACTCGTACTGGGATACCATGGGATACCAAGATTGCCAGGTAGTCAAGGTGAAGATGCATGTTGCTGACGGCGTGAGAATATTTTTTGGTTGAGACTCTAGGAAATAAGTAAAATATTTTGTAATTATAGAATTAATTTTGAAACAAAGTTGTTAGTCTTTAAACAGAAATTGAAGCGATTTATCATTTCATATCGTCATTCAGTATCACGCTTGCAAGTGCCGTTGATGTTCATTCTTGTGAAGGGTAAATAAATATAATAAAGGGTTAACACGGTTCCAAGTGCCGTAGTTAACCATTAAATTTATTTAGCTGCACCATATTACGGTTTGTGTACAGTAGATATTATAAAAAATAAGGTGTTTTTTGTCTTCCATGTGATAATGCGCTCTCGAGTGCTACGTTTGTATGGTGCTCTCATGGAGGCGATGACCCTGAATTGTCACTGCATCAGATTTGAGGGTGCAATCTGGCGCCAGCTGCAGAACCCCAGACCCTTGCAGCGTCAGTGTAGTCGTATTACCACTGCATACGATGTGAGCAACGACGCGATTCGTGAAGGCATAACTCCACTGGTTCAAATGCGGAATGTTGGCCCAGGAAAAGGTTGCGGGCAATTCAATCAGGTGACACTCGGCAGTGGACGGCATTCCTTTCAACAACTTCACCTCACACGTGCTCATATTGGCCTCCTTGTGGTACAGTGGATGAGACTGTCGGCAGATGTGGGTGTCCGGCTCCATCCAGCTACAAGCCGAACACCCCGCTTCGCTCAATGGATAGTATAGATCGCGATGTGGGCTGATGATGAGATATAGCGAGGTAGGCAGTATAGCAATGAGGCGATCATGTCTTTCAATGGGTATAGATAGCACTCGATACAGTTCAAATGTTGATGTACCCACGAGCGAAATCCTTAATTCAAACATGATAAACTCGGCCTTCACCTTGGCCTTGATGGACGTTAATTTGAATAGCTTCAAAAAATTCTCTCGGGCCATCGGCAGGCGTTAATCCTCGGGAAGATGGTCCCTGATATGTGTCATCTCCGAACATAGCTGTGCTTGTGATTGAAGTTCCCGCGTAGGGTATCCGTTACTATGTCCACGATGGATGACTGAATTCGCTGCAGTTCGAGAGTGGTTAGGGTAAGGTGAAATAAAAATGTAGTGATCAAGCCTGTGACTCTTCCCGGACTTTTCGCTGATAGAGAAGCTCTGGCCAGTTTAGCCAGCTCCTGCTACATCGCTGGGAATCTTTTCTGGGTCATTTTTTCAGTTTTTCCGAGGATATTCAACGTTGAGTCGATAATCGAAGTTTGGTTCTTCAGCAAGGAATGCAGTTTATTTTGATCCCCATGCACAGTCTTGATGGTTTGGGACGTCTGGTTGGCGTAGTCGTCATCTAGGATGCCAAATAAGGTTCTAGCGAGGCCGCACACGGCATTTATCACTCTTCTCTTGGTTTTGATCTTCAACATCTGGTTTACGCTGGAAAGCTGATCTCTCCAGTGACGGAAATGTTCAATCAAGTACGAGCAGTCAGTCTGGTGGGATTCCCGATCACATAGCTGTTGCAACAAAGTCGTGCCATTTAGTAGCATGTCTAACTTCGTCCAATACGGTGCCAGATCATAATAAACCAGAATCTCCCACTCGCTTGGTGACAAAAAGGCATGGTCCAGTGACTGAAAGTGCAGGCCGGGTTGGGTGCCAGTTGACGTCACCTTGATAGGGTTGGTCATCACTAGAGGAATCAGCAGACCAGTCAACAGCAGCGACAAAATTGAAGTCCTCTTTCTTCTTGGACGATTAATTGGTTGGCGATTGATGAGGGCGACTGTTTGAGGTTCCACGCCGGAAGACGGTTGTGTCTCCGCTTCGAGTTCTACTTCTTCGGGCGGGGTGTTCTCCAACATTGGCAACGGAGCCAGCCGGTGAATGGGCCGTCTCACAATTCCTGTAGCGGTTTTTATGTCAGCCACTCTAACGTAGCCGTCTGACCCTTCGTGAGTTTGTACGATGCATCCCATCGGCCATCTCATGGTGGGTGTGTTGTCTTCCTTCACGATAACTATTGTGCCGGGAACACGCTTGGTTGGATCTGTCGCCACTTGACCCAATGTTGGAGCTGTGACAGATACTCACGTGACCATCAATGCCAGAACTCGTTTCTGATATGATTTACACGCTTCCATCGAGCACGGAGACTGCTGGTGACTGGCTCCGCTTCAACATCCACCATAGCCGTGAGCGGTTCTCCGATGAGGAAGTGTCCCGGAGTAAGCACTGCCAAGGCGCTAGGGTCATCTGACATCGAGATTAAGGGTCTCAAATTGAGATTGGCCTCCCCTTCAACCACCAGGGTATGCAGCTCCTCATAAGTGATAGTAGCCGATGAAGTGCCTCGGCGGAGCAAAGTATTAGCCGACTTGGCCGCGGCTTTCCATAATCCACCAAAGTGAGGTGCACGAGCTGGGATGAAGTGGAAATCTATTCCTTGGGTACTGCATGAGCTGCTCACCTTGTGCTGAGCATCTGCCGAATAGAGCGATGAGGACGATTCACGTAGTTGGTTGTGCACACCTACAAAGTTGGTAGCATTGTCACAGTACAGGTCCTTGCAGTGTCCTCATCTCCCGGTAAAACGCCACAAGGCACCGATGAAAGCGTTAGTGCTGAGATCGCTCACTAATTCCAAATGAACGGCCTTTGTGGCGAAGCAACAAAAAATAGCGATGTAACCTTTCTGTGGCCACACACCTCTGCCACGGTAGTGTATTAGCACCTCTGCCACGGTAGTGTATTAGCAGGGGCCCGCAAAAGTCGACTCCCGCGGTAATGAAAGGGCGAGGTCGTACACGCGGACCAGGAAGACTTCCCATAATTTGGTCGAAAAGCTGTGGTCTTGCTCGAACACATCGCACGCATCATCGCACAATTGATCTTGCCAGCTACTTCCCTTTGATAGGCCAGAAGCGTTGTCTTGTCATGGCAAGCAGCCCCTGAGCTCCAAGATGGCAGTTGTCGCGATGGATGTCTGTCATCAGCAACTTTGTAAATGAATTCATGTACGGCAGCAGCATTGGATGCTTGGTCTCGACAGAGAGCTACGAAGCCTCCAGCCTTTCGCCAACGCGATTCGGTCTGAAAAAGCCAGCCCTGACAGTGGGCTATTTTTGTTGACCTGCTGAGAATTTGGTCTGCAATGCTCCACAAAACGCAGCACGTAGGCTACTACCCATTGCAGCCTTCAGAATGAGTTGCCATGTTGAACCTCGTGAATGAAATGATTGTTCGCCTTGGCTGCCGTTTGTGTGGTTGCCTTGATTCACTTTTTCTCATACTCACAGGATCCTTTATGCTCATACTCGGGCGGCCACTCCGCCTCGGGTCTGCTCAGGAAAGGTAGTCCATGTAACCATAGCTCGCAACCACTTAGTTTAGCCGGTGCCAAACCATGGGATAGGATGTCAGCAGGATTGTCTCGTGAAGCAATGTGTCGCTATTGATTTGATCTCGACAGCAATTGAATCGTCGAGACACGATTTGCAACGAAGGTGTTGTAGCACGAGGCAGTAAAGTTGATCAGCGCTAACACAATTTCAGCATCCGACCACAAGACATGAAAGACATCTGTTAGGTTGAGTGCCGTTTTGACTCGCTTTGTCAGTTCTGCTCCCAGCTTTGCAGCACACAGTTCCAGGCGGGGACCGTTAGCACTTTGATTGGGGCTACTCTTGATTTCACACACTGCAGCCGGACCCTAACTTGATCACCCCTTGATGTTGAGCGGACGTATATAGCGGCACCATATACCTTCTCGGAGGCATCGCAGAAAGAATGTAACTGCAACCGTGCTGGCTTCTCGCAGGTGCTAACGTGTCGGGGAAAACGAACCTCCTGCAATGATCGTAGCTCACTGCGAAACTGGGCCCACTGCGTGTGGATCCCGGCTGGCAGGGCTGCGTCCCAGTCCAGATCCGGACGCCACAGTGCCTGCAGGAACAACTTGGCGGTCACAATAACTGTTGCCAGGATGCCCAATGGATCGAACATCCTGGCGATGACGGAAGCGATCGTCTTTTTGGTGAATTTTACCTCAGCGAGGTCTAGATTGATGTGGATTACTCCCAAAGTTTTGAATAAGTAATTAGAACACTTTTCAGTTAACTTTCACTTTTTATATTTAATTTAAAACACTACAACTGTTTCGACACATCGTGTCTTCCTCAGATGTTAATACTACAAAACTGGCTGCTCCCAAAATAATTTAACAAACATCAGTAACTCTAACGGCAATGATAAAATAAATATAGAAATATAATATGAACCATACATTACAAAACATATATTAATAAATAGAAGTAACAATTTAACAGTTGGAAAATAATTTAATAGAAATCACTACAACGATCTTCAATGATACAATATATAAATAAATAAATATAACATAACCATACAATGACCATACATATATTAATTAAACGAATTTCAAATTTAATAAAGGCGAACTATTTAAGTCCAATTGGTCATTCATTGAAAACGTTTTCCTTTTATTTATTTCCAGACTTTCCAATGCATTTAATTTATGTCCTTTTTCAGCAACGTGTAGAATACTAAAGTCATTGCAAAAATTATGGTTCATCTCCAACAAATGATTTGCATAATTAGAGACCCCATCTTTATTTTAAAACTATAATGATGCCCGTACATTCTTTTTTTCAAAGGATCTACCTGTCTGTCCAATGTAAACTTTGTTACATGATCCGCAAGGTAATTCATTAACACCCGATTTTTGTTTTTTGTCAGTAATTGTTTTATAATTCTTTATAAATTTACCTAAAGAGGAATGAGTTTTGTGGGCAGCCAGTTTTGTAGTATTAACATCTGAGCAAAACACGGTGTGTCGAAACAGCTGTAGTGTTTAACATTAAATACAAAAAGTGAAAGTTAACTGAAAAGTGTTTTTATTACTTAAACGATGAACTTTCACAAGTAACGGCCTCATCCATTGAACATTTAAATAATGCTATTACTAGCATATTGGCCACATATTACTTTAAACTGGTGCTTCGTACAAAATTCTCATCACAAAATATCTGGTACCTAAAACAGTGCTTGAACGACAACCTGATCCCGAAATACATGAAATTAAAAACTAATAACCAAAGTACATCGACGAGGAGAGCAATACAAGAAGGTATTAGGAAATGGTTAAGAGAAGATATGAAGATTGAATATAGCAAACGTGATATTTGTAATGTGTACTTAAAATTTACGCATACGGAATCAACGAAACGGTTGCATAACGTGGAATTTGATCTGCTAGATTTGAGAGTTAGAATGGACGTTGAAAAATTAGTGTTTGCGAAATATATGAAGCAACGGGAAAAATTAAACAAATTAAAACTTCTCCAAAATGTTTACAATCGTGATAACCGTACATTAAATAATGAAAGTTTCTCTGATCATAAATTTTTTGCTAGGTTTGTTAATTTAACGAATAAGATTTTTTGTAAAAATGAAACCGATTTAATTGAAAAAGGGTTTAAATTCAATTTACAACAAAATTATTGTAGAAAAGATTTTGAAGTTTTAGGTGTTGACTGTGAACTAATTTGTAATAAATTTTGAAAAATAGACGGGAGTTGTAGATAAACGTATGTTAGCTAATAAATTAAATAAATGTTATAATCAAATTAATAAGAAAAATAGTAACAGTCGAGTAAATGCAATTAATAATAATAATAGGTCAACTATCAAGTTCATTAAAAATAAATTAAGAGAACACGATTCAGTTTACACTCGCGCTGATAAAGGCAACTCTGTTATCGCTATTGATAAAGATAAATACGTGGAGAAAACTTTGGAATTTTTGCGTGACTTTAAGTTAATTAATACAAACTCTACATTAAAATTCCAGGCCGAAGTTGAAAAAGCTATAAAAGAATGTTCATTCTTCAACCAAGTTGATTTGCATTATTTGACCGTTATGAACCCTCAACCACCCAAACTGTATTCACTAATAAAATTACACAAAGATAACCATCCTATAAGACCAGTTGTTTCTTTTATTAATGCCCCTTCTGCTAAATTATCTAAGAAACTTATTAACATTTACCAAACACTATGTAAGTTCACATCAATACATAGTATTAAAAATTCAGTTGAGTTAGTCAATAGGATTGAATATTTATATGTACCTGAAAATACAATTCTTGTATCGTTTGATGTCAAAAATTTGTTTCCTAGCGTGCCCCCTAATGATGTAATTCAGATTGTTCATAATTTATTAGAAATTAACTGTGATAACATAATTATGAGAGAGGAAATATTGAAACTTTTTAACATTTGCTTAGGTCAAAATTATTTCGAATTTAATAATAACTTATATATGGGTACTGAAGGATTGGCAATGGGAAACCCACTTAGCCCTTTAGCTTCTGAAATATTTATGGACGATTTGTAAGCAAAAATTAAATATAGATATGTTGATGATGTTATAGCTTTGTTTTTAGGGACCCACCGACAATTACAAATTTTCTTTAATTTTATAAATAATTTGCATGCTAAAGTTAAGTTTACGATGGAATTAGAAGAAAACAGATGTCTTAATTTTCTTGATCTTAATATTTCAAAACTAAATAACAAATTCGCTTTTAACATTTTTCATAAACCCACACACACAGACATGATCATTCATAACACATCATCACATCCATTTTCACATAAACTTGCCGCTTTCCATAGCTATTTACACAGACTCATTACGATTCCATTATCGGAAGAAAAGTATCAGTCAGAACTTGATTTGATTAAACAAATAGCCGTTAACAATGGCTATAATCCGATGATAATTGAAAATATAGTAAAAAAGAAATTGAAAATACAAGCTATTAAAAAAGTGTATCCTGTCCCCACTATAACAAATTATTGTACCTTGACATATATTGGTAAAGCCACAGATATAATTAGTAGATATCTGAATGGAGAAAATTTAAAAGTGGCATTTAAGACTCATTCCTCCTTACGTAAATTTATAAAGAATAATAAAACAATTACTGACAAAAAACAAAAATCGGGTGTTTATGAATTACCTTGCGGATCATGTAACAAAGTTTACATTGGACAGACAGGTAGATCCTTTGAAAAAAAGAATGTACGGGCATCATTATAGTTTTAAAATAAGGATGGGGTCTCTAATTATGCAAATCATTTGCTGGAGATGAACCATAATTTTTGCAATGACTTTAGTATTCTACACGTTGCTGAAAAAGGACATAAATTAAATGCATTGGAAAGTCTGGAAATAAATAAAAGGAAAACGTTTGATATTTTACTGAATGACCAATTGGACTTAAATAGTTCGCCTTTATTAAATTTGAAACTCGTTTAATTAATATATGTATGCTTATTGTATGGTTATGTTATATTTATTTATTTATATATTGTATCATTGACGATCGTTGTAGTGATTTCTATTAAATTATTTTCCAACTGTTAAAATTGTTACTTCTATTTATTAATATATGTATTGTAATGTATTTCTATATTTATTTTATCATTGCTGTTAGAGTTATTGATGTTTGTTAAATTATTTTGTAGGCAGCCAGTTTTGTAGTATTAACATCTGAGCAAGACACGGTGTGTCGAAACAGCTGTAGTGTTTAACTTAAATATAAAAAGTGAAAGTTAACTGAAAAGTGTTTTTATTACTTAAACGATGAACATTCACCAAGTAACGGCCTCATCCATTGAACATCCAAAGTTTTGATGTAGTCTTTCGATAGACTACTGAAGTCCAGTTGGACCTGCTAGTTCTCAGCCTTGATTGGTTGCAGAAGGCTAGGATGACTCACACACCACTTGCACAAATGCATGCCGCCGCTCGCAAGTATTTTGCGCAACTCACTCTGCTTCTGAATTGCCTCAGTCAATGTGTCAACCCCGGTCATGACATCATCCATGTAGAAGTCATTCTGCAATGCTTGACTGCCCAAAAGAGCTTAATGCCGTTCTGTTTGAGCTAGGACTGAAGGCACTTGGTTGCGAGATACGAAGCAGATGTTGTATCGTACGTCATGGTCTTCAATTGATAATAACGCAAACGCTGAGATGGACGAGTTCTCCAAACCACTACATGAAACTTGTGATCATCGGGGTAAAGCGCTATTTGCCGATACTTTTTTTGAATGTCGATCGTGAAGACAAAGCGTGGCATGGGAAACCGGAACAAAATTGCAAACAGATCTTCCTGAATCATTGGTGCGGTGTGTAGAAGATCGTTCAAGGAAATGTTCGTGGCCGTTTTACTGGACGCGTCGAAGACCACCCTCAATTGGATGGTACTACTCTCCGGCTTCAGAACGCAGTGGTGTGGCAGAAAATAATGTGCTTCCTTGCCTGCTGGCCACTTGATTTCTTCCATGTGCCCAAGTCGTTCGTACTCGTTCATAAATTCTGCGTACTGTAACTTCAGCTCCGGATTCCTTTCCAATCTGCGTTAGATTGCAATGAATCTGCGTATGGCAACGTCCTGCGACTCGCCCAGCATTCCAGAGTCCTTATTGAAAGGAAAACGAACCATGAAACGGGTTGCCGACTTTTCCTGCTACAATCCAACCGAGTAGTATATTCTGGATCACTGGAAGTTCGGGTCCCAACTTTATCTGCCCGATGGACAATATCTCGAGAAAATGCTCAGCACTCAATAATATGTCAATTGGTCATATGAAAGCTGGGTTCTGCCAGCTTAATATTCTTAGGAAGTGGCCATTTGGACACGTTCAGCTGTTGAGCGGGTTGCGGAGAGATTATTTTGTCCAGCACATGCGCCGACACTTCCCTGGCATATCCAGTGATTCGAGACTGCAGCCTAAACTTCACTGTTCCTTGCGCTCTCTCTCTCTCTCGTGCTACCGACCCCTTCAATGAGCGTTGAATTGCGTATGGGATTAAGCCCAAGTCTTCGAACTATATGCGTTGTTATTAAATTTACCTGGGAGCCTGGATCCAGCACAGCTCGACATTCCGTTGCTCTTCCATTGCTGCCAATCAGCCTTACCACAGCTGTGCTCAGGAGTACGTACCCTTTTGAACGCGGGTTCGACACTGTCGTCAGAGAGAGTGTAGGTGTCTCCGCTTGGTGCTTGCTTTCCTGTTGGTGTGCAGCCTTGTTCGGAGGATTCACCTTAGTTGGTTAGAAATTGGTCTCCCCACGTAGATGCAGCAGGCTGTTATGTTTCTTGGCGCAGTCTTAGCATCCTCTGGCGGAGCAGTTGGCGGATTTGTGTCCTTCTCGAAGACAGTAGACACAAAGCTTTTTGGCCTGTATAGATTTCAATCGTCAAGTGGCATTGAGCTTCAAAAACTCCGGACAGTAGAAGAGCGAATGCGTCTGCTGGCACATGAGGTATGAAGAAGCCGCCACGGCAGCAACCCTGGTTTTGATTACTTTCTTCCGGATGCAGGTGCCTTTGATTGGTGTCCGATCGTTTCGAGGGCCTGGAAGCGAGTCTTCAAAAATTGCAAAAAGCCTTCAGCGATGGCAGTTCTCAAGGACTAGACAAAGTCTGCTGATAAGTCGCATGAGTGGTCGTCTCCAGCTTTCTTGTCAACACATGCAAAAGCAACGGATCCCACTCATCGGTAGCAACATTTAGATTTTTTAGTCCTCGGAGGCATTCTTGGGTTGTGCCGAGTAAACATTTCACAGCAGCGGCTGACGGCCTCT
Organism: Odontomyia ornata; assembly: GCA_963969285.1. Lineage (NCBI taxonomy): Eukaryota > Metazoa > Arthropoda > Insecta > Diptera > Stratiomyidae > Odontomyia > Odontomyia ornata. The sequence continues at coordinate 282,593,544 of OZ017739.1, read as the reverse complement.
CGCCAAAATGGGAGGACTGTCCCAACTATCTATCTAGGAGTGCAGCGACCAAGAGCCGTCGATTGTCATAACGCTCCTTTCAGGTCGTCCATGCTGCTTCGTAGTTCTCTTCCGATAGAGCGAAATTCATTTTCAACCGCTCAGCTTCTCCATTGAGGTTGGCCTTGAGAAACCATAATTTTTGGCAGTTGAATATGGGCTGATTCTGCACCATTTTTTCAAACAAGTCCTGAAAGGGTCGCAACCGTAAGTACTCTCCATCGAATTTCGATAGTGTAATTTTGGGCAGACATAGCTTGGGGCTCGTCAAATGTGGTGCAGGTGTTCCGGGCGTGGTGTCGCAGTCATCCAATCTGGCCTCTAGCTGGACCAGCCAGTCCTCAGCAACTTCCTCTAAACTGGTATGCTGTTCATGGTTGAAGCCCACTTCTTCAGGATCATCACTGAGTTCGCAAAGCTGATAATATTGCTCCTCCAATTGAGACCAGCTTCGTTGGACCGACATAATCTTGGCCTTATACCACTGGCGTGAGCGTTGCGGTTGATCCAAGTGGGAGACCAAACGGAGAAAGGCGTCCACCATCACTTTGTAACGTCGAAGGATCTTGGCGACGACTGGATCACTCTGTGATGGAATATCTGTCGTTTTCAATTGGCTGACATCCTCTGTGGAGTGCAAGCTTATCCGCTCGGGCGGCCCTCCAGTAGTATCCTTGGGGTATCTCAATGCCAACATTCTCTTAGAAAAGTGTCGCTGAAAGTCGATGAAATTGGCCTGCGTTGTCCCATACATCTGACTGGTGAAGTAGCTATGCGGCCACGGTAAATTTGGTAGTGCCCGTATTTGATTGTCCATCTTCTCAAATTCGTCCCATATGGACTCAAGCCACCAAAGTCGCTCCTGATAGTATTAAGCCCCTTGCTTTCGCGCAATCGGGTCCTTTTTGTAACTCAGAATTGTTTTGTCCAATTCTTGGGACAGCGACCTTTGCCGTTCCGCCAGTTTCTCCATCGTTGGAAATTCCCAGGGTCGGACAAAAACTATCACGGGCACACCACCAGAGCACACGCAATGCTCTCTTCACTAACGAGCGGACACCCTTCACCAACACCACCACCAACATAAAATCCAAAACAACAAACGCTGGTCGAAATATCCTGGTATCGCCAATCGATCTCGCAGGAATTGAAAAATACCACCAACACAAAATCCAAAATAAAAAGTTGGGCGAAATATCCTGGAATCGCCAATCGAGGTCACAGGAATTGATAATCACGCCAACACAAAATCCAACAAAAGTAAACGTTGGGAGAAATATCTTGGAATCGCCAATCGATGTCGCAAGAATTGATAATCACGCCAACAGATACTCCAACAAAAGTAAACGTAAGGCGAAATATCCTGGAGTTGCAAATCGATGTCGCAGGAATTGAAAAATCTCGCCAACACAAACTCCAACAAAAATAAACGTTGGGCGAAATATTCTGGAATCGCCAATCGATGTCGCAGGAATTGAAAAATCTCGCCAAAACAAAATCCAAGAAAAATAAACGTTGGGTGAAATATCCTGGAATCGCCAATCGATGTCGCAGGAATTGAAAAATTTCGCCGGGCCTCCAAATGTTTTTATGGCGGGACTCTTTTATCCCGGCATAGTATTAAAAACACATTCAGTTCACAATTTTCTATATTTGGACTGTTTTTAATTTTGACAATTTATTCGCACCATTTCGCTAATTGTATAAGTTCTATTGACATTTAATTATTTTGAATTCAACAAGTTTCACTTCTTATATTCTTTCACTATGCCTTCTCTATATCCAACTATTAATATTTTTCCGTTCTATTGCAACTGAAACGTCGATCGCGATAACCCACTGAAGACTGCCGCGCCAAATTAAATAACTCTAACGCCAAAACAAAATGCAACATAGTTGCTGCGAATCATATCATATCAGCACATGCACGCACTGACGATCCAACGATCTGAGCTGACCGTGCGTACATCTGCACTCATCGTTTGCAGCCACACCGAGATACGATCATAGCATCATTTGCGATGTGCAATGTTCGCACAATGCAAATGATACCATGCAATGTATGCACATGTGGACGTTGCATACATGATGGGTGGTCAAAAAGGAGGTTACTGGAAAGGGAATTCAGAGGATCATCTCAAACGTGGGGTAGGATTCGGCAGAGCAGAAGACTCTTGGATATTATCAAGAGCGATTGCTGTGGCTGGAAGAGGCATGGGAGCAGTTTGAGTCTACCGATACTGATATCAGGAATCATCCTGATGTTCAACAGCAAGACGAGTACTTCATCAGCGACTACTACACTTCCATTGCATTATTCATTCCAAGAATAAGAAGTTGTTTGAAGCACAAATTTAGACGCTGTCATCAAACATTGAAGCAAAGAGAGTAGTTCAGCTGGGAACAATCTTATACGCCATCTACTGACGAAGGCCAACACAATCAGGGGGCAGTTAGACCATACTCTGACTACTCTCTAGTGTAGCGGAAACATCTTCTGGGCAATCAACAGCCTTCTATCAAGTGCAAAAGCAAGCCATCTCCGAGTACTGGCAGTAAGTCGAAGCTTTACACTATCAGATTTGCGAAGCACTGGATGATTCCGAATCATTTGGTTATGACATCAAGGGATTTTCCAGTCGACAAGACTAAGTAATAAACGCGAAAACTCTAAGATCCGATAGTAGCATGAAAATTAAGCTACATAAAATGAAAATTCCGTAGCTCGACGGAAACTATCTGAATTGGCGTTAGTTTCATGACCTAACTTCGGAAGTCGTTTACTAGGAGAATATCTCATCATGTGAAGAGTTGTGGTAACTTCGAGCCAATCTATCAGGGCAAGCTGGCAATTTAATAAAACACTTAACTATCCAATAAAAACTATCCCATAGCGTGGCAAACTCTCAAGGAATGCTACGAAAATCTACGATTAATTGCAAACACGCTATTATTGAGCCTATTTGGACAATTATCTGACACCATAGAGTCAGCTGCGAACATTGAATCCCTTTACGATACGACACATGAAGGTTTATAAGGGTTGGAATCTCAACAACAGGATGGGATCCTTTGTTGTTGTTTATATTTATACGCAAGTCACACAAATTCACACACATGCTGAATGAACAGTCTTTAGCTCAACAGAGACAGCTGCAAACAGTCAAAAGGCTCTTGAGTTTCTTAGAAAATAGATTCCAACCCCTAGAAGCGCTCGGCTCCAAAACCAAGATAGAGGACGAAAAACGCTCAGCATTCGCAAAATCTTTAACTGCATTGACCACCAATAATTGTTTTGCTTGCAACGTACCGCACCCATTTTTTGCGTGCAAAACTTTTTTGAACTCAACCCCCGAGAATCGACTCAGCACTCGACATGCATAAACTGCCTACAAGCTGACCATGCGTCAAAGAATTGCATGAACGGAACCAGCAAATATTGTTCCAAAAAGCATAATACGTTGCTACACCTCGACAAGAAGCAAGACGCAGTAGGAAACACACATCCACCACAAAACAAGGCATTTTGGTACGGCAGGAAGGCGAAGTATCTTCGTTTGCTACGGGGACATTGAGAAAATGTATCGCAGGACAGTATCAAACCCAAACAAAAAAACTTCCAGCTAATATTTTGGATAAACTCTCCTGAAAAACCCATAAAACAGTTTCAATTGAACACAGTAACTTATGGGGCTCGAACAGCTATGTATTTAGCAACAAAATGTTTAATGTATCTAACAAGCAAAAACCAGTCAGAATTTCTGAATTCATTCCAAGCATTACTTCAAAATTGTCACGTTGATAAGATTATGACTAAAACAACAGCTTACCAGAGTTATTAAAACCCAATCAGAGCACAAAGCCCTACTCTTCTTAGCTGGATTCAACCCAAGGAAGTGGCGCGCAAATGACAAACACTTGCTAGATCAAGCTCTACCTCAAGCCATTCAAATGTGCCTCGACTTCAATGGAAGCAGTGATAACTACATCAAAACACTAGGTTTAACATGGTCCCCGGCATCTGACGTATTTCGAATGAAGTTGGCCACGACTCACTTAAAAAAGTATATAAAAAATATCGTTGCGTCTGATATATTTCGCATCTTCGACCCCCTAGGACTTGTAGCTCCAACCGTAACAACCGCAAAAATATCACTTCAAGCAATTTGGAAGCTTAAGCTGGACTGGGGTGCTGCTTTGTCTATGGAAATGCATACACGATGGTCAACCTTTCGTGAAGGGTTAAAGACCATAGAAGATATCGTTAATCCGCGATATGTGTACTTCCACGTTGCCAACCGCATTTGGGCAATTCATGAACCTTTCAGTCCTGAGCAATGGCGGCACGTAGAGACAATAATGAATCCAGCTGATGTTTTGACGCAACCCATAGCACCGAGCAAATTCAAAACCTGCAAATTATAGTTTTTTGGTCCGATCTTCCTACACGGAAGGAAAAAAGTGACCAATGGCCTGAAACACACACGTAAACTAAGAACATGACGTGGAACGAAAAACAGCAGCAGCTACGACTACAACCAACTTTGATTTTGAAATGGAACTTAAAAACTTGTTAGAAAGATTGTTATAGATCACTGGTTATGTGATACGATTCATAAACCGGTGCAGGAAGCGAACCCCAAAGAAGCCAAGTTCAACTCTAGCATTAACCTAGTTGGAAAAACAGCAAGCCCTACGCATCATCTTCAAGGCAATCCAACAGGAGGATTTCAAATGTGAAACCCATGACTTGCAACAGCATCATCAATTGCATAATTCGACTTCACTGAGCAGCTTCACCCCATTATTAGGGGAACACGGCATTTTAAGAGTTGGAGAAAGATTGGATGCACCCAATTTACCTTTCCGGGCAAGACGCCCTATGTTACTGCAATACTTAGACAATATAACAAGACTAGTAATGGAGGGCACGCATTAAAAGCACTCATACGTGGGGCCCAAAGGTCTCGAAACCATTACGAAAAAAAAAAATTTTGCCCAGAAAATCCAAGACACTAGCAAGATAAATCGTGTGCAAATGTGTAAAATGTACTCGAGCCAATCCAAAGTTACTCTCCCGAATAATGAGTAATTTACCAACACCAAGGGTACAATTTGGTCAATCATTTCTTAACACCGGGGTTGACGTTTACGGCCTCATATACTATCATTTCCAAATCAGAGGAAAAAGACCAGAAAAAAATAGATCGCGCTTTTTTGTTGTTTTGCGACAAAAGCTGTTCATTTGGAATTGGTATCTAATTTGTCCACCGAAGCTTTTTAAGGCGCCCTCAAAAGGTTCATTGAAAGGTGTGGCCACTGTCAGAGAATTTATTGCGATAATGCAACAGAATTTCTTGGTGCGAGGAACTAACTGCAAGCAATTTCAACATCAATTTATTCGAGTTCAGCTCAAAATACCATTACCAACCAATGCAGTAAGAAAGGCTTTAACTTTCATTTCATACCACCTACAGCCCCGGGTTTTGGAGGGCTTTGGGAGGCCACTGTGAAATCCGCCAAGGAATCGATAAAGAAAATGATTGGAGCCGTGTCTACGGTGCTTACGCGATCTAGCAATACATAAATTGTGAGCACCTGCTTCTTCAATTTGAGTAAAACCAACTCGAATTTAAACTCAATAATAGCTTATTCACAACCAAGAGAATGAAACGAGGTGCACTTAATGTAGATGGGGATCTTGCGAACTCATTGTTTGAATAATTAAAGTGGAAGCTTGCAAATGGCGTGGTTAAAATATGCAATTTTTTCAAATTTTTGTGGCCCTTTAGTGGCCAAGCTCCTCAACCAAATTTCGTTGAAACCTGGAACAGTAGACAACAAACTTAAAAATTTTCGCTACCCTTTAAAAACCCAATTAAACATCTTTGTTCTATTCCTCGGATTTGAATGAGATTTTTCACACTTGTTGCTGAGACTCTGACAGATTTCTTTTAAAATAATCCAAAATTAACCCATTGAATTTAAAATGGCGGCCCCAAAAGGGCAGAAAGTAAGCGGAATTAGTTATTTTAGCAGCAAATAAAGTGTTGAGTATGACATGGCTTACATTGGAAGTATTTTTACGATATAAAGTTCTTCCTAAACAGCGTGCAACTGTCAAAGTTGCGGCTAATCAAATTATTATTTGTTTTTTGAAACTTCTGCGAAAAATTTGCCTATACAGCTGGTGCTGCCTATAGGTATTTTTTATGTGTCTTTTTAAGTTTTTAAATGTAAAGTCTGTTTAATAGTAACAAAATAAAGTAGAGGACCTAGCTCAGATGTCGTTCTGTGAAGTGATACTGAAAACCAATTAAGATTTTTATGTCATTTCTAAGAATTTACTTGCGACAAGTTAGGTAGATAAAATACATTCGCTTAAGTTAGATTTTGTACTCAATTTATAATATGGAATACCAATATTGAAACTCATCTACCTCTTTGTACCAATACAGCTCCTCTCAGGCATTTGTTTTTAGCAACAAGCACATCTAATTGTCTCCGCCCATGGACCACATCCTCTAATTTTGAAATCTACTGAGTCAGACCAGTGTTTCCGAGTCCCCGCCCGTCAGATATCCCAAAGTTCGTCCATACAATTCACGCCGCCAGTTCATTGCAGCTTCCACACTTTCACAATCGTTGAGATCTCCGGCTCGTCAAATATTACTTATAGCTCATGGTTGTATAGAATTCGCCATTGATTTCCATCTTGCTTTACTCCAATTATTTGCCTCAGGACCCGTCCTTTGAAAACGTCCATTATGTTTGCGGATACTTGGGTTAGAATTAACGTTCCACACCCTTATCATAGCGCAGGTCTTATCACAAATTTGTAAACTTGGAGCTTTGTTTTTAGGGTTTTGTACTAAAATACAAAACCCTGTCGCAATCACAACCAGTGTCCGTCCGTCCATCCGTCTGTATGTCACAGCACTTTTTCTCCGAAACTATACAAGCTACAGCCATGAAACTTTGTGAAAACGTCAGAAGTGGTGACTTCTTGAAAGTTTTGGTGTGGAACATTTTTTAAAGGGGTTTAAGGGGGTCTCCCCATATAGGGGGGTGACCCTTCAAAAAAAATTCACCGTTGGTAGTCGAGTAGGGTATCGTTAGAAAAGTCTCAATGAGATCTTTTCAAAACAAGTCTTAAAATTGCCGTATCAGTAACGTGGGGGGCAGAGCAAGGGGAAATGTACGAACTTTTCGCGTACCCCCCTCGCGATTGGACACCTTTCATCTGAAAAATCTGAGAAAAATCATGGGTGTAGGCCTTTATGAGTACAACAATAACAAATAGGTGGGAAGTCAAAATTCACTCAACTTTGTTAGTAATAGTATGATTTATCGATTTTACATTTTCTTGGATAAAATCTTAACGGTACCCTTAAATTTAATCAAATTTGGTAAACAAATGACTATACACAAGATTGACCTGTCCTGCAAGTTTTATAAAGATCAAATGGTATTTAACAAAGGTATGGTGATTTAAATTTTCCTGTATGACTATGGAGCAATATGCGCCGTATTACTATGGAAACATATGGCTACGGAACAATATGCGCTTTTTATCGTCTCTGACACTACAGGTTTGCTAAGATTTGCATGAAAGTTTCAGGAATGATAGGTATCATGAATATCTTTCAGAATTGGCTCAGCTAGTGGTATTAATAATCGTAAAACAAAATAGTGGCTGTTTTAATTGCGAAGATTGAATAATGTTGAGTTATTTTTCCCCAACTTCAACATTTAAGGTTCATGCTTTTAACACTTGATTCAGTTTAGTGAATGACTGAAGATGAGTGCCTACAATTAATACTCATAGGTGAAACAAGCCGAGGAGTCAGGAGAGAGCTCCTAACAGAAGGGCTTTGTAACCACTCTAGGGTTCGAAAATAAAACCACTCTAGGGCTCGGAAAAAGATGATTACAGCACAGGAGAGTGGCGAAATGTCCTTATACTCTGTAAGTTTGATGAAATTCCTATCATATTCACGAAAGTTATATCTATTTTTCCAATAACAACAACAATAACACACTATTTTGGCGTTTAATGGACTTTTCATTGAACCAGTCACTGCAGTTTAGAATTGACCTTCTTAAAATTTTCAAATAAGATCAATGACATAAATGCTTTCGGAATTTCATGATTCGAGTGATTTTTGTTAGTTGAAAATGGAGAAACAATGGATTTTCTTTTAAACGAGCAAATCTCTTTGACATGTTTCTTGATTTGATTCGTTGCTGGTGATTGCATTTTGTAAGTTGAGTACAAAACCCTTCTGACATGAGCGCAGATCTGTCTACCCAACTTGTTTTGTGTATGCACCTAGTCTACTTGTAAAACACCATCCAAACTGAATGAAATATTTTATTTGCAAGTTGTATTCTTGGGCGTATTTCATTCCATTCATTAGCAGTTCTCGTTATTTTGGTGCCTTTATACACAAATTTCAACACTGTGTTCGTCAAGTATGATATTTTGTATAATTGAGGTATGTTATTTTCCTCGACTGCCTTATGATTTTTGTTTTACTCTCATTGATTTATAGCCCTACTAGTATTGCTTCGCTGTCGAGTTTCAGGAAAAGTTCTTTGGCCATTCTTAGTGATCATGGGAAAACGTTGTCGTCCGCGTAGGCGATTAGATACTAAACGATTAGATTGACTTGAATAATAACGTACCCCTTGCATCAATAGGTAGCTTTCTTATGAAATTTTCCGGAACCAAATTGAATAACAACGAGCGCAGCCCACCTCCCTGCTTAGGTCCGATATTTGTGTCAAAAGAATCGATGACTTAGTCATTGATGCGTACTTGGGAGTTTGTGGAAGTCATTGTCATTTTAGTGAGCTGGACAAGTTTGGCTGGAATATCAAAGCAAAACATTACTTGATACAATATATTAGGATCAATACTGTCGTACGCATGCTTAAAATCACCTTAAAATCAATAACGATTTTGATGAACTCCCGGAATTTCTTAAGTATCCACTTGATTGTGTACAATTTGTTCTATTTTCAATTTACTTAATCACATTGATACTCCCGAACAATACTGATCTGATTTACTTTTCGAAGATATTTGAAAATACTTTGTACGCTGTACAAAATAGCGATATGCCTCTATCGTTTTCGGATTGTCACCTTGTTTGTGTATAGGGAATATTACTGATTGGCTCCAATCATTTTGGATATGTTCTTGTTGCCAAATGTGCCAGATGGCTTATGGAGAGCTTTCTGAACACCGCTGCCACCAAATTAAATGAGCTTCATTAGAATTCTATCGATGTCGGGTATTTTATTATTCTTTTGAGATAGTAGAACGGACTTCATCCGGAGAAGGAAGAGTCAATAGAAGCTCGCCAAGAATATCTACAGGCTCCGATATTCCTTTTTTTTTAAATCCAGTGATGGTGTTACCGATGTTGCCACGAAAGAGTATGGTTTTTGGCCAATAACCTCATTTCAAGCTTTTCACTACTTTCTATTCTTGTCTCATGTTGTTGCTCGCTAAATTTACATCGGTGCTTTTCAATTGGTCATCACAGTATTTTCTTTTCTTAATTCTAACTATCTCATTTGCTACTCTTCTGGGATTTTCATATTTTTCTCACTTTGTCCTGTTTTCCTACTTACATATTGTTTTTATGCCTGATTTTTTTTGTATAACGCATTCTAGTACGCATTATCAAACCAATTATTTCTTTTGGGCGGGGCTTGATGTCCGATTGTGTATTCTGCCAAAGTCTTAATAGGCCCTTTCACTTCCATCCATAGTTAGTGGCTGGTTTTCAGTGATTCGTCTGATTAGGTGGAAGCCCGCTGTTTGTTGAAGTTATCCACTAAACTTTTTGCCATAGACGCCGTTTGGAGCCTTTTGATGTCAAATTTTTGTAGTGGGCTGGTCGTTACTGAATACAAATTTGACATATGATATTGATAGTTTAATTCAATCAAGTAATTATCAGAGTTACAATTGGCTTCCCAATATATACGGACGTCAAGTATGCTCCAGGTCTAACGTTGATGGATGAGAGTCTAATTGGGTCGGCTTTATCGTTTGCCATCCAGTGATACCTAGCTCATTGTTTGTATACGTCAATGTGAAAAGCAAGTTGTACGTATGATTCGATTTCTGTTACATGCAAAGTAAATCAGGCACTGACTGTTGTCATTTATTTCACTGTGGAGGCTTTATCCTCCAGTCATTCCCCGATGAGATAGCTTATTCTCAACCTTAACGTCAAATTCACCCAGAATCATTTTTGTGTCGTTTGTAGGCAATGAGTCGACGAGTCTTCCGATCTGATTGTAAAATTTTTCCTTCGGTCCCTAGTCCTTTAGTCAGGATGTGTACGTTTATCAGCCAGATTTTGCTTTTATACGGATCGCACGCAACCGTTCATTGACTGCCTAAAAATCAATAACATACGATTTGAACTCCCTATCTACAATTAAGGCCACTCCAAATTCTCACGTTCAAGTAAGCTTTCCGCTTGTAAATATGATGTGTGGCATCATATCTTGATTATCATTTTTCTCCTGGTCGTTTCCTGGCTTGCGAGTATCTTTAGTTTATATTGACTGGCCCGTTGTAAAAGGCCCTTAATAGCGGAAAGGTCTTCAGCGATCTGACGTTCCAGGATCCAATGCCATAGTCCTTTTTTCGGTTGCGAGGCCTTTGCTGAAGGTCCAATCCATTCGAAAGTTCTGTTCCAGGTTTCGAAACAATGTAGGGTTTTCCAGAAACGATGAGTTAGCCCATCACCCAACTTCCATTCCAGCGGCATAGTTATTACTTTCAATTCCGTTGTCAGGCACGAAAGACTCGCCTTTACACTCTTAGGAGGTGTAAGTAGTATTCAGTTGCAAAACTACTAGTTTATTTGCTGTGTTTGGTATTTTTGGGCCCTTAATGGCTCTTCATTAGGGACCTAGTGAACCCAGTGTGCGATCGCGGGACCCTTTGCTGCCATTTGTTCCTTAGGTTAGGATAAGGAATCATGGAAGCTGTGGATTAAGGAAAGAATGATATCCCTCCTCCTGTTTCAACCGGACTTGGAACCGTCAACAAAATGTTGAACTAAGTCCGGCAAATCTTCATTGACATGTATACAAGACAATTTCAAACAAAATATATAATTGACTAAAATAAATATAAAAATAAACATATAATATATATTATTGACTTAAAAGGGTTTGAAAAATAATTTATCTTATCTGAAAATTTGTTGAAGATCCCACGAAAGACGGAGCCCATATAATTGAAAAATCGTGTGTTATGGTTATACTCGATATGAAAATTTAAATTGCTATGATTTCCGTAAATGTGATAACATTTTTAAGAATCTTATATCTTTCTGATTTTATTTAAAACAAGTTGAGGAACTAGGGGAGTGCCCGTACCAGAAGGTCTTTGTAACGACCTTAGAGTTCGAAACAAGTTTTTTAATAGCGTAAATTGGTGACTTGAATTATCCATCCAATACTTGAGTAAGAAATCGTTCAAATTAATGCAAAAGATGGAAAGTTTCCTTCATAAGCGCGTTGCAACCGCTATCGTGTTTCAGCTTAAATAATTTTTCTGAATGCTCGGCCGATCAAAGGTAACAAAATTAGACACCATTCTTTACATGTTCATGAAAATTGGAAGAAACATTGTCGTTTGAAAAATTTTGAAATGTTTGTTAAGATCTAAACTTTTGAGAGGCCGTCACTTCTGTATTTGCCAAAATCAAGAACAATAAATGGAGTTCATGCATTATAAATTTCAAGCTCACAGATTTTATTTTTATGAACTATAAAAACGGAGTTCGATGCCGTAGATTTTGAAGTTTGTGGTTTGATTTTCAGATTTGGGTTGTTTGAGTATTATGAATAATTGAGTTTGAGTTGTAATATAATTGTGTTGCAACGTCACGTCAAAGTGACATTTTCATCAGTATATAAATGAAAGATTAATTTTCTAAACAAGAAAGGGCATGTATCTTTACATACACGCCAAAAGTGGAGAAAACTCAGACATTTCTGTTAAAGGACTTACACTATGGAAAAAAAATACAGTTGATTACCTCGAAATATTCTAGGAAATAGTAGTAGCAATTATGTTTATTGCAGTTAAAAATTTTGCAACAAGAAAATAAAAAACTTGAGGAAAAATGTGGCCATTTCATTTGGTTCAAATAAAAGCAAATAGCAGCCTAAGTGCCCTTCAACCGATAAGGTACTTGAACTTAGTTATGAGATGGGAACGTCTTCAAGCAAAGTGGTAAGTCAGTGTTATCGGTCACAAAGATTTGGTCATTTGGCTGCCAACTGCGCCATGCATTACAGATAGGTAAAATAGAAGGATATTCATGTCCCCGGTTGGTAAAAATTGGCGAAAGCTTGTAATGGAGCGATTTGCATTTTTTTTTTAATCCGATGTAACTTAAACAGACAAGTCTAAGTATCACAAATCCCAAAGATGCTTTGTTTTGTTTTAAATAAATTGATTTGTTTGGAAAAAAAATAAAACCACATATTTCTTCCTATGTTAGAGTTGTTTGAGAAAATCTTCCCAGACATATAACCTTCAACGTACTAAATACAATTATTTTCATTTTCATACTTCATATTTATTTAAACAATCTTTGCTTAAACCCATTGAAAACGTTTTTCTTTTTCTTATTCAAATTATATTTTTATGAAATATAAATTATATTTTTATGATATAAGAGTGATATCAAAGTCGTACTGTTAATGCATTCTCATCGTATATGGACTATTTAGTATAAAGTGAGTTTTTTGGTAACTTTTGGTGTGAATTCATGTTGAAGCCATTTAAAAACGAACACCATATAAAGGTACGTGTTTTTGTGTGTACAATGAATAAAAACACTATTAATATTTTAAAGTGATATTGTGTAAGATTAGTGATCATCATAATTTCTGTCATGATACACATTTTTGGGAGAGTAATAGAGTGAGATTGAATAACGTTTTATTACTTCCCTCTGAATTTAAATTAAACACGAAAGATATGTTTGATTTAAACTTATATTTTTTTGTACAACATTTGAAAAACGTTGATTTATTAAAATTTATAATTTTTCCGAAACTTGTAGTTAATCTTAAAATGTTAAAAAACACGTAGCTAATCCTTTCTACAATAATATTATTGTAGAAAGGATTAGCTACGTGTTTTTAACAGTTTATTTATTTTACAATTTGCAAATTCTTTTCAATATTATTAGTTTATTCATTTTTATAGTAGTCACATTGTGCGTTTTATATTGCTTATATTTTCATTATTAAAATAAACACATTATATAAATGAATAAAACTAGTAATAATTCTTCTTATTATTGATAGCACTACAGCCTCTCTTGGGCTTTTGATTACTGCAAAAGCACCTCCAACTGCCTCCGTCCATTGACCAAGTCGTTCAACTCCAAATTCCAAGCAGCGATGAATTGTCTTTATTTACTGAGTCGAACGGGCATTTCCTGGGTTCCCCACCGGTCTCCAGACGAATACCTTTTTGGGTATTAATTGTTCATCCAAACGATTCATTTGGCCAGCCTTTCGCAGCTTCCGCAATCTGACAATCATTCCCATGGTTGTATCGAGTTCATCATTGGTCCCTGTCTAGCTTCGCTCCAACTATTCGCCACATAACCTGTCGCTCAAAGGCGTTCAATATATTTGTGGAGTCTTGGGTGCGGGTCCATGTTTCACACCCACAACAAGACACGGGTCTTATCATAAATTTGTATGCTTGGACCTTTATTTTCCTGTGTATGCAGCTGGTCTTGAAGATCAGCAAAAATGATTAAAACATTTCATTTGCAAGCTATACGCTTCGGCGTTTTTTGTCTCTTTCACTGCCGATTCTCTATGTATTGGCGCCGAGTTTCATAAAGAGTTCTTTGGCAGTTTTTAATGGCCTTGACAAAATGTTGATGTCGTTCGCATAGGCTACTGCTTGGCTCGACTTGTATAAAAATGTACCTGGTGTATCGACAGGTAGCTTCCTTATGATGTACTTCAGAGTTAAATTGAATAGCAATGGAGCCAGCCCATCTCGCTACTTTAGTCCGATATTTGTGTCAAAGGCATCGGTGAGTTGGTTATTGATGCGTATTTGGGAGTTCTTCGACGTCATTGTCTTTTTTGGTAAGACGGACTCATTATGTTGGAATGCCAAAGCAAAGCATTATTTGGTACAGTACGTTACGATCAATACTATCGTATGCTGGTATCCGTCTATGTTGAACTCCCAGTATTTCTCAGAGATCTGCTCGATGTAGGGCGATTGGTTCATTGTCGATCCACTTGCTCTAAAACAACCTTGATACCCCCCAATTATACTGCTGGCGTATGATTCGATTTCATTTTCTAATTTTCTTGAAAATATTTTGTACGTATTTTGATATGCCTCTATAGTTTACACACTGCAGCTTGTCAGCTTTTTTGAAGATACGGATTTGCGACCCTTTTGGCATACATTCTTGTTGACAAATGTGCTGAACAACTCAATAGCTTTCCGAATACTACTACCCACATATTTGATGAGCTCCACTGGAATCTCATCAAATCCCTGCACTTTATTATTCTTGCTGGCTTTGATGGTGAAAGCAAATTTATCCAGAGGTGGCCGATTTTCTAGGGCTCTGCAAAGGATTAAGAAGGCTCTAGAAACATGATGCTAATTTTTCCTTAATCTTGGTTTCATCAGCGATAATATTGCCGACGTCATCCCAATAGAGCGTGGTATTGGGCTGATAAGCACGTTTCAGGTTTTTCTCTACTTTGTATGCTTATCTTGTATTGTCGCTCGCCAGACTTACATCAATACTTCTAAATTGTTCATGATAGTTTTTTCTTGTCTTAGTTTTAATTATCTTTTTCGCTTTTCTTCAGAGATTTTCCTGGTGTTCTCCCTTTGTACTGATTTTCCTACCTACGTATTCCTTGTACGCCTGATTCTTTTTATCTGACATATTTTGGCACTTATCACCGAACCAATTATTTCTCTTGCACCCTGCTTGATGTCCAATTATGTGTTCTGCCACGATCTGAATAGTCGCTTTCGCCTCCATCTAGAGCTCGTTTCTTGTTTTCAGCGATGCGTCTGATAAGATGGGAGCCAGCTGGTTGTCGAGGGTCTCCGTTAAATTTTTGCTCACAGAATTCGGGCAAACTTCTGTAGCGGGCCGAACAATAACTGTGTTAAGATCTTGTAAGGGGTTTCCATCAAGAACTAACAGCTTCATCTTTTAATAAAACACAGAAAAATTTGAGATATTGAGTTCAAATTTATCGCGGGTGTAGTGTAAGCATAACTTTTTATGAATGAAATTCGATCTCGGCCATATGACCATCATGAGCCCATTTACAGCGACTTATTCTTTGGATTCAATTTTCCATCACTCTGGCATACATTTTGGCCGAAACTTTGGCAATTTCACGCAGGATGTTGTCTTTGAGCTCACCTAAAGTTGTTGGCTTGTTGGCATAGACCAGTGATTTGATATAATCCCATAAAAAGAAATCCAATGGCGTTAGATCGCATGAACGAGGTGGCCATTCAAGCAGACTACTTCTTCAAAAGCACATGAGGGTTTGTTGCTGACCAATAATGCATATTTTGCTTATTAGGAAAGCAATTGAGTCAGACATGAGCTTCATCACTGAAGATGAAATTGTTCATTTTCTCCAAGCTTTGCCAAAACCCAATTGGAGAAGTTTTGGCGTTTTGAATGATCAAGTGGCTTTAGCTTTTGATTTAATGTGATCTTGTAACCATTTAAGCTAATGAATTTTCGCAAAATACGCCACATTGTCGTTTGAGCAACATTCTTGAGAACTACGTGGAATCGACTAAGTTGGCTCATTTCGAACCATTTCACTTACGGCTGCGATATTTCACAGCCATTCGGGTGAAAGGATTACTATGGCCAAAACTTGGAGTAAGTGCTCTTGAAGTTGTGACCACTGACTCAGAACTTGCTGGTCCGTAAACTTTACCATGATATAATTGACTTTAACTAGTGTTTTGACATTAACAGTTTATTAAACAAGTTGGGTAAACAGACCTACGCTCATGTCAGAAGGGTTTTGTATTCAATTTACAAAATGCAGTCACCAGATCGAATCAAATCAAGAAACATGTCAAAGACGATTTTATTGGAGAAAATGTGAAATTCGAGGATCATACTATTACTAACAAAGTTGAACGAATTTTGACTTCTGAGGTTTTTGTTATTGTTATACTCATAAATATCTCCCTTGATAATTATTTCAGATGTCCATCCGCGACGGAGGAAACACATTTTTCATGTATTTCCCCCCTGTGCCCCCACTGAAGCAAAAACTGACAGTTTAAGAACTGTTTTGAAAAGCTCCCATGAAAACTTTCATTTCATACTCATATCGGCTACGTTTGATGAATTTTTTTTTTCAGGGGCCACTCTCCTGTACTGTTATCATCGATTTATGGCCAATTCTTTCGAATCCTAGAATGGTTACAAAACCCTTTTGCTAGGAGCTCTCTCCCACCTCCTTGACTTGTTTCACTTATGAGCATTAATTGTAGGTACTCATCTTCAGTCATTCATCAAATTGAATCAAGTGTTCAAAGCATGCACCTTAAACGTTGAAGTTGGGAAAAAATAACTCAAAATTATTCAATCTTCGCATTTAAAACAGCCACTATTTTGTTTTACGATTACTGATACCACTAGCTGAACCGATTCTCAAAGATATACATGACAGCTATCATTACTAAAATTTTCATGCAAATTCTAGCGAAACTGTAGTGTCTGAGTCGGTAAAAAGCGCATGTTGGTCCATAGGCATATGTTGCCATAGTAATAAATGCAGCGCATATTGTTCCATAGTAATACAGGAAAATTCAAACCGCTATAACTTCGCTAAATATAATTCAATCTTTATGAATATATCAACCTTATAAATAGACATCTACGTACTGAATTTCATTGAATTTAAGGGTATCGTTAAGATTTTATTCAAGAAAACATAAAATCGATAAATCATACTATTGCTAACAAAGTTGAGTGAATTACGACTTCTAACGTATTTGTTGTTGTTGTACTCACCAAGGCCTATATTCCTGATTTTTTTCAAATTTTTCGGATCACAGGTGTCCAATCGCGAGGGGGGGGGGACACAAATTTTTCGTGTATTTCCCCTCCCTGTGCGCCCCTCGAAGCAAATTTTGCCAAATTAAGACCTGTTCTGAAAAGTTCTCATCAAGACCTTTCATTGATACCCATATCGGCTACTTTCAATGAAATTTTTTTTTTCGGGGTTCACTCTCCTATATGGGGAGACCCCCCTTAAATACCTTATAAAATTTTTTTCTAGTTGAACTTTGAAGAGAACGCCACTTTACACCTACGCACAAAATTTGATGTTTCTAGCTTAAGTAGTTTCCGAGAAAAACTGCTGCGACATACGTACGGACGGACGGACAGACTGGTCGCGAAACTAGTAGGGTTTTGTAAAATTATTTTACAAAACCCTAAAAATTCAAGGGTGCGTCCATATAAACTTAAAAAATTGTTATGTCTCTAATGAGAACTCATATCTTCGCAATCACCAAAATTGGATAAAAAGTAGACAAGTCGAAAATTAAGACCTAATATTTTTAGCTGCTAGTTTAACTTAAATTTGATTGATTTTACACTGTCTAGAGTAAAACTCCGATCTATACGCGATTCAGTATAGTAGCTGATAAGACCCGAAGAAAAATGAATTTAGAAAACAAACCAAAATGCATAAATTCAAAATGGCGGCCCCATAAGTTCAGAAAATAAGCATGATCTGCTATTTTAATAGCAACTGAAATACTGAATATCTTTCATGGAAACATTTGAAATGGCTTAAATTCGAAGTAATTACACAATAAAACATTTTCCTTAGACATTGGTTGACTTTTAAAGTGGTGGCCTCATAAAATGATTATTTATTTTATAAATAAGGGTGCCTACGAGAAATTGGCTTTACGGCTGGTGATAGTGTTTTATAAATAATAACGGGATTTTTGATTCTGGTGCTGCCAACATTATAAATCATTTAAAGGATTTATGGTCCGGCGGAGTCATTGGACCTTACTTTTTTGAAAATGAGGCTGGAGCAACAGTCACGGTGAATGGATTGCGCTATCAAGAGATGATTAATAATTTTTTATGGCCGGAATCGGTTGGTCTTGATAAACGTTTACTTTCAATAACGTGCACCTATGTGCCACACAAGCAACGAAACCATTGATCTTTTAGGGGAAAAGTTGCCGGACCGTGTTATCTCTCGAAGAGGTGATCACAATTGGCCACCAAGATCATGTGATTTAATACCTTGCGACTTCTTCCTTTGGGACTATGTGAAAGAGAAGGTCTACGTAAACAGTTTAGCATCAATTCAAGATCTCAACGATGAAATTCGTGGGGCTATCGAGGAGATAGGGCACCCACTTAGCGATTTGGTTATGGAAAATTTCATGAAAAGGATCATGGTGGTCATTTGATGTTATTTTTTACTATTAGTGGCATACCTTTTTCTTTATAATGTAATAAACATTTGATCATTTATATTAAAAAATGGCATTTTTCTTTTAATATCAAAATAACACCAATTATTGGAAAACTCTGTATATAGACGGGCGCCGAGTGAGAGGATAGAATTTCCTCCGATTTTGAGGTCACGGAATCAACGGTTTCAATAGAGATGCTAATTTGCGAGGTTTGTTGAGGCTTGTCAAGTTGAGAGGCGGCATCATAAGTTTTGCGGACCAAATACCAATTACTAAATTATTTGTAATTATTGGAGTTAATCGTGGTTTTTCGATTGTATTTTTTATTATAGCTCATTGTTACTAACTTCGTCGATTATTATAATTTTTTAAGGTTCATTATTTTAAATACTTAGAGATAATGTTAGTTTAAGAAAATCTAAATGTAAGGATTAGTGAAAGTTTTTTTGAAAACATATATTAGAATCAAGTGGGTAAATATTAGTTGTAAGCTCAAAGGATATCTTTTAGTTGTGTTCTTTAGTTTTGAGTAATTTTCAATAGAGTTGCTTGTTTTCTTTTTCTATTTCCAATCAATTGATAAGATTTAATAATTTTCTTTTCGTAGCATTTGATATTGTTTTTTGTGACTTAGTTTTTTGAAAGCAGTTTAAATTTAGTGCGCCATGTGTGCTGTTAAGCTTTTGAGTAATTGAATGTTTTAAAACTTCTTTTGTGTATTTGAAAAATGTATAACGGTTGTATAAATTAAGCGCATCTAAATTTGGTCATGCAACTTATAGCTGGGGCTTCGATGCGTTATCTATACCCTAAAAAATATATCCAACATCCCATTTATTTCAGCAATTTAACGACATTTATCTTCTTAGAGAAGCGTCTATAAAATTCAAATCAAACAAGAAATAACCATTAAGCAAGATTTAACAATTATGGGGGCGTATCATAAAAATATTGAAAGGCTGTTGAATTTCTTCTAATATTTTTCTATTATAAACGATTTTTTTCGAAAAGTATGACATTCCACTAACGTTTTCCACACATCAATAAAATATTGAAAACAATAAAAACTTCGCATATCAATGTGATATCACGTTTCTTTTCAAAGGATTTTAAACGATGATAAACGACAAAATAAATAAAACGTGTGAGGACGTAACGCGTCTAGGCATAAATATGAATTCTGAAAATGTGATGGCGTCACAACTGCCGCAAAAGAGTATGAATATAAAAGATGGGCTTTTCATGATCGAAGTCAACTCCAACACTGACAGCGACGGCATGGAACATCATTGCACAAAATTTGAATAAAAGATATCCGGAAAATCGCTTTAGCGAAAGGAACACTCGTCGGCCTCCTTTTACTGCTTTGTATGTTTTCGCACAGTAGTGCCTGTATATGATATATTGGCATTTTTATGTTGAAGGGTAACGTCAGGATTATGCCTTCAGTTGGAGGCGTTTACTTAAACTTATGACCCATAAAAATAAAAAAAGATCATTTGTTATGAGTAAGTGGTATTTTCGTGTTTATATTGTACTTTTCCGGAGACAGTCTCTATGGAAGGGATACAGTAACGAAAGTAGATCCATTGACTTTGACGCATTGAGTTCTCAATAATAATTCCCTTAAAATGTCATAGGCCATTTTTTACGCTACATATGAAAAGTGTTTCAGAACGAATGAATCTTAGATCATGCTGAAGAATTTTAAATAAATCGATATTTTTTACTTGTAAATTAATATTATAGAAATTTTTTAATCCAAGTAATGAGCATTCCTCTGAATCTTTGTTTCACGGACTTGAACAATTTTTAACTCAACTTCGATTCAAAGAATAAAACTAAGAACTACATGCCTTTGGAAGCACTAATCATTAAATAGTTTTACCCCAATTTAGTTATGTTAAAAGTTAGATCATTTTAATTTGAAAAGTTGATAGAAAAATAGTAAAAAAATTAATTGAAAACAGTGAGCAGCTAATCAACCTTGACTATGTATTTGACACCTCGGCAGCGTTCATACAAAAGTAAAATTTGTAAGAGACTGCACGTGCTCTAGCAGTAAACAAATTACGTAGACATGTTTTTGTTCTCGTTTGAAATATTATTAGCTTAAACATTTTAATGTTGAAAATTGTTACTTATTTTAAAAGTAAGAATTTTCAGGATTAAAATAATTATGCTCTAAAAACATTGGCCATTTTTTACATATTCAACAGTGAAAACTACGTTAAACGTTAATATAAAATCAATATCAGAGAAAAATAGAAGTATTCAAACTGAAAGAACAATACTCACAATTTGTTTACTAGGCCTAAAGGTGTAATGAAGAACTTCGTTACCACTACCAACTAATGAACCTATATTAGATGTTCCATCGCATCCCGCATCTTCGTCGCGACAGGCATCGCGTTGTATGAGGCGTGTTGAAGGACTCCGGAAGAGAGGTGTGGGCGCTTGTGTTTTCAACGGCCGCTTTTCTGTAAAGACAATTAAATTTTCATTGAATAGGCACATTGATTCAATACTAAAGTTATTTCATGTATTTGCAAGCCAAGGCTACTAACTCCACATTTCCTGTATTCAACGCACATATGCTCGTATAGAAGATGGTGTTCCCTTTTCCAATTAATGATACAACTCCATTACACCAATGTTAGCGCTGATTAACTGTTCTAGCATTGTTCGCTTAATAGTGTCCCATACGTAGCCTTCCAGCCTGACCTCAATGTGATGAGATTCTCTTCAATA